>PVLD010010530.1:0-70339 GCA_004027595.1 Dinomys branickii
TTGTCTTAGAATCTGTAGTATCTCGCTCCAAGCTCTTCTTGATTTCATGGTTTCCGTTGAGAAATCTGCTGTGATTCTGATGGGCTTTCCTTTATAGGTGATCTGTTTCATTTCTCTGGCAGCTTTTAATATTGTGTTCTTTTGCTGGATATCTGGGATCTTGACTATTATATGCCTGTGTGTGTTTTTCTTTGGGTTAGGGATCATTGGAGTTCTATATGCCTCGCTTAACTGAACTTCAGTATCTTTTAGCTTGTTTGGGAAATTTTCTGCTATTATTTCATGCAATATTCCTTTTATATCGTTTGTGAGATCTCCTGCTGTTTCACACACTCCTATAATTCGAATATTGTTATGTTTTGCCTCATTTTGCAGCTGTTGGATTGACTTTTCTTGTGTCTTTGATGATATCATGAGATTCTTCCTTTCACGCTCATAAGCTGCCATGCTGTCCTCAAGTTCTGAAATTCTTTTTTCAGTTTCATTTAAACGGTTTTTCATGCTTTCAGTGTTAGTTTTCAAAACCTGGAATTCTCTTTGGACCTGTTTCATTCTTGGTAATTCATTCCTAAATTGCTCTTGTAACGTTTCCATTTGTTTCCTATTTTCTTCCAGTATTTTGTCAATTTCTTGTCTGTGTGAATGGAACATTTCTTCCATCATTGTTTTCAGCTTGTTTTTTGTCTGAGAAATCATTGCGGGTATGTGGGTTATTTCTGCTTTGAGCTCTTTCATGGCCTGTTGGAGTTGTTTTATTTCGGATGCAATCGTTTCATAACTTGAAGTTACGAGGATTCCTGGTTCCCCTGTATCTTCACATTCAAAACTTGTTCTGGGTGGGGTTGGGTTTTGAGACTGCGTTTTGTTCCTCTGTTTTCCCATTTTTGGGTATCAGATTCAAAATGTGGAGCTATAAATCCCACAGGCAGTTCAGCAGGCAAAGGTCTGCTGCAGAGGCTGCTCCAATGATTCCTTCTCTTTGGGAGAATGTCTCTTAAGCTGTCTGCTGAAATTTCCGCTTCTACTCCCTACCCCAAGACCTGGCCGGGGCAAATAAACAGCTCACCACCCCAGGATTCTTGCAGATAGGCCGTTCAGGTGTTCCTCCCTGGGTGGAGCTCCTTCCTCCCTCACAAAACCCGTTTGGGTGCCTAAGTAGGTCTTCCCACCTGGGAGATCCCGCAGTCCTTAAAGCTGCTTTGATGTCTCTTGCTGGTCTGAGCTTCTTCCCGATTCAGGAAAAACCGGTTAGAGCACGCATTTAACTCACCCTGTGATCGTGCAGACAGGAGTGCCGTTCAGGTGTTTTTCCCTGGATGGAGCTTTCCCCCGACTCAGAAATCCCGTGGGCTGGTCGCTGTTGCTCCAGTTCGCACAGCGTTGGCTGCGGGGGTGGGGGTTCTGAGCGGGATTCCGGAGCGCTGTCCAGTTTGGCGCAGTTTGTCCCAGTAGCGCGTTCTCTGTCGGGTTCAGGAGCTGAAGCCGTTCTTCCCTCTGTACTCGCTCTCTCGGCTGGTCGTCTTCTTCCCGGAAGTCCTCATTTCTGTCTTCATATTGCTATATTTCATTGTTTGGGTGGTAATCCTCTGGGAGGTTCTCTCTCTGCTGCCTACCCGGTCGCCATCTTTCCGGAAGTCCTTCTACTGCTTTTTCTATAAAATTGTTAGAAAAAACTACCTATGAAACTTGTGAAAGAATTGTACAATGGACATTTGTTACGCTTTATCTGATTTCTCAGTTATTAATATTTTGCCGTTTTAAAAAAATCTCTCTGGAGGGAGGTGGAAGGAAAGGGGAAGGGGATTAAAAAAGAATTAAGATGTGTTATATACATGTAGCAGCTTCCCAAAATGTGTGTCATCATTATGTGCTGCAAACATGTACTAATAAAAAAGATAGTAATCACCCTCCAAGAATCTCTCTATTCATAGATGTGTGTGTATAGTTATTTCTATCTTTGTCTAAATCTTCTTTGTTGAACCATTTTAAAGTAAGTTACAGGCATGTTCATACTTCACTTTTAATACTTTAGTATACACTGTATCTCTCAAGAAAATAACAGTTTTGTTCTATAGAACCTCATTGTCATTATCGCACTTCAGAAATTTAATATTGATACAGTAGTATCTTATATGTGGTCTATAGTCCTGTCTCCCCTGTTGCTCACTGATGTTCTTTTAACTTTTTCCTCATGATCTGTGAGCTAGTGACAGATCATACATTGTATTTACTGTTCATATCTTTTTAATTTTCTTTAACCTAAAGCAGTTCTCTTAGTCTTTTATTTTTTCAGGATATTAATGGTTTTGGAGAGTCCAGGCCTGTTGCTGTGTAGAGAGTTCCAATGTTTGGTTTGTGGGATTTCCTCTGAGCAAAGTAGTTTGGTCAGCTCTGGAAATAGGTGCTTTGTGCTTGGTGCAGACATAGAAAGGGCCATAATGTCACTTTGCCCATTGTCTGTACTGCTAAGTTTGACCACTGGGTTCAATTATATAGATTTTTCCTTTTCTCATTTTTTTCTCCATTATAATTAGTTAGTAGTTCAGTGTAGAGTTCTTGCCTAGGTTGTATGAAGCCTTGGGTTCAATCCCCACCACATAAAAAAAAAGAAATAGAAAAAAAATCCACAATTAATTAGCAGTTTGTGGGGTGATACTTTGAGACTGTGTCCTGTTCCCCTACAACATTTTGCCTGCTGGTTTTCCTACTGATTGCTATTCCTGTCTGGAATCATTACGTGTTAGTGCTGCTAGTTATTTTTAATGAAAGTCTTATCTCTAAAATCATATCCTCTAGGTTACAAGCTTTACTGGGACAGTCTCAACTATGTTCTTGTCACGGACACTATTTAACATATTGTGTACGGTTAATATTTTTTGAGGAATTGAGTGAATTAATAAGTAAAGACTATCTCTTTAGAGAGTGAGAAAAATGTCTTTTATCTTGTTAGTTTAACCCACACCTTTCAGTAGCAGGCTCTTTTTCTTTAGCTTCATCAAGTTTAGAATACTTGATTACTGTTTTTTCTCTCTATTGCTTCACATCTCAGGATTTTTTCAAGTGGCAGTGTCTCCTCTGTAAGTACAATACTGCTTAAGTCTGTACATTTAAGGCAACCTTTTAATATATCTCACTGTGATATTTAGTTTATCAAAAGTAAAATTAACTACATATATTTTGGAGACTGTTACCTAAATCAGGGGTGTTTGAATGTATGTGTGTATATAAAAATCAAGTGTGGTTGCTAAATTTCCCTCATTTTCCAAGGTTTTTACTGTTTCATGACTGTAGTTATTACTGATACTTAATTCCTAAGTACTTTTGAAATCCACAACAATCACAGGAAGGTGGGGAAAAGCTTGCTTTCATTTTAGAATGTCAGATGTATTATAGTTATTAAAAAACAGTTGGTAATAAATTACACTAATGAAATAGTTTGTGAATATGTATTAGAAGATTTCTAAGCCTAAAATTTTCTGCAGTAGAATATTTATTGCTCAATAACATAATGCTAATTTATAACATTTGGTTTAAAGTGTTGTTATTTTTGCACTGAAATAAATGTACAATAATCCAGGTTTAAAGTTCATGTAAAACAGAACATCTGAAGATGGAATGTTATGCTCTTTGCTAAGACTCAGCAACTATTAGATTGTCTTGGATATATGTAAGATGCATGTAGCTTATTGTCCTGCAAGCTGGCTCATTACAAACCACTGAAAGAATTGGGCATCTTAAACCTGGAGAAGAAAAGACCAAATGAAGATGTGATGGTCATCTGCAAATGCCTTAGGGGCTGTCACATAGAGTAGTGCTGAGAGTAGATTAATGAGGAAAAGTGATTGGAAAGTATCTTTTCCTTTTCAATCTAGATCTTCTCCAGCAACTAGTGCTTGCCTAGCAACAGACCATGCTACCTAATAAAGAAGTAAGCACATTTCACATGGATGTGGTTATGGAAAGCTGAGTGACTTTCTTTCTTACCTTTGCTTCACTGGCTTTACTCCCTTCTTCCCTAATCTGAGTTTCTAGTGCTGTTCTGTGTAGTTACTACTAGTCACTCACATGTGGTGATGGGGTCTGAAGTGTGACTAACCTGAATTGAGAAGTACTTTGTGAAGGACACATTGGATTTTGAAGTGTTAAAAGAATGACAGATGTCTCACTGATAACTTTTATATTCATTACATATTGAAATGGAATGAAGTGATTGCATTAGGATAGTTCAGAATGTGGTAGAATTTTTCTGTATCCTAATTTTGGTAATGCTATATTTACGTACATCTATGTGTGAGATACAACTCACAAAACTACACAAAAAGTGAATTTTACTTTATATTAAATTTTAAAAATTTAGTTTAAATTTACTTCATGTAACATTGTAGTCTCAAGGTATATCCATTTTCCTAAAAATGATTCAGGTTTTTTTATGACAGAGTAGTATTCCACTTGTGTATCAGTGTGCATTTTCTTCTTCTGTTCATCTATTAATGGACATACAGGCTGCTTCTAAGATTTAGGTGATCTAAATATGGGTATGCATGTATCCCTATAATATGATGTTTTAACTCTTCTAAGAAGATACTTATAAGGGGAGTAACTGGCTCAAATAGAATTTCTAGTTTTAATTTTTTGAAGAATCTCTACAAGCTTAAAAATCACATGGTTTCTTTCATATGAGAAAGTCAAATTGTAAATAAAGAGCAAAGTGGGAAAAAATAAAGAGCAAAATAAAAGATAGATACTAGGAAGCAGGGAGATAAGAGTTCCCTCAGATGGGGAGGGATTAAAAGATGGGGGTGGGCAGGAGGGTGGGAGGGAGAGGGAGTGAAAGCAAGAATTAAGATGTACTGTGTATATAAAGCAACTCTGTGCAAGCATTGTAAACATTATGTACTACAAACATGTACTAATAAAAAATTTACATTTAAAATTTAATTTTACCTTTTTATTTTTACTTTTTGAATATGACTACAAAAAAGCTTCAAACTGAAGCATGGTGGTCCATGCCTGTAACCCCAGACTCAGGAGGCTGAGGCAGGAGGACTGCAGCCAATTTGAGGCAAGCTGGGTTACATAGTAAGTTCAAGGTCAGCCCGAACTACTTAGCAAGACCTTGTCGCAAACGAAATCAAACCAAACCAAACCATACTGAACCAACAAAAAGTTTAACATTAAGTATTTAGCTTACATTGTTATTTCTGTTGCACAGTACTGCTTCAGATATTTGGAGTGGCAAAGAAAGATTAGGAATGGTCTAAAAGTCTTGAGAAAAGGCTGTGGTAGAAAGAACTCTTACAAGGAAAGGAGACAAACTGAAAGTTCCTAAGTTTAACTACTCCATACTTCCACCCTTTCTTTTACAAAGCGTAATCCATGTTTTCAAATATGAGAATGCCTTACAATTTCTTTTCCTTAGTATTAGAAAAGAAAGTCTGCCTCTTAACATAAAAAGTGTTCTGTGGGATGGAATCATTAACAAAGTAGTCATTAATCATTAGTGACTTCCTTGATTTGTAGGCAAAAAATTTCTTTGACAAACTTTTGATAATATCCTAATGATGAATTTTCAGGTTGATAGTATTACTGAGTAGATTTGGTTTAAAATGACTGCACCAGAGGTACGGATTAAATGAACTGTGACTACCCTAAAGGGAGGTTTCCAGGAGCATGCTGAGCCAGTTTATTTGTGACTTGAAGTTAGGAATGGTAATAACCCCAAATTGAAGTTAAATGTAAGAATATTATGATGGGATGTAAATAGATAAATCTAACAAGATTGAAATAAAATAGGGGTAAAGCCTAAACGGATTCTGAAGCTCAGCTATCCCAATTAAGAATGAGGGATATATAGGTTAGTAGCGGTATATATAAAAAAGTCTTGGGCCTTTTAGTCGGTAGAAGTCACAGTACAAGGCACTCGATATGGCTGGCAGAAAAGTGATTTCAGTTTGCAGTGGTACTTACCAGTGAAACTTAGTATCGAACACGAAGGCATGGAGTTTCTTCTTTCTGTTCTCTTTATGCCCAGAAGCTTACATTTAGTTCCTTGAAGAAGGTGATGAACAAACTGGTACACATTCAGAGAGAGCAGAAAGCAGGGTGATAAAGGAGTTGAGACCACGTCAAATGAGCAATAATGCAATAAACTGGGGTGTTTACCCAAGGCCAGAGGTGACTCATGGCGAGGGTGAAAGGGAGATCATAAGAAAGGCCTTCAAATAACTGAAGTGCTGTGATATGAAAGAGAAATTAAGCTTGTTTCATAAGCTTAACCAGTGAAAAGAATTGGCGGGCAGCGGTGGTAGATTAAATAGCAGTGTGAGGAAGCACTGCTAGGAGATAGTGCTGTTGCAGTTGGTCACCTCCCTGGTGTCTTTTCTAACACTGTTGCTTGAACCTACTTTCTTTTTGAATTTCCTTCATCCTGACATGTCTACAAGATTCTGGTCTGACACTCACTTTCATACTTAGAGTTTCAGTAAGCAGTCATTTAATGTAGCAACTGAGAAGAATAATTTGAATTGTTTCTTTGAAACTATTTTCCTGACAGTTACTTAAACTCTGAGATGGAAAGTGATGTAATGGTTCATTGGTGAAGAATAAGAAAAGGGGCCTATGGACAGGCTGTGTTTCTTCTGTAATTGGGGGACAGGGTGTAGAGACTACACGTCAGCTCTGGGGATTGGATCTCATGGAGATGCCGCTGATCCTTTCTGAAGAGTGTCACCTGCCAAAGCACAAGTAAATAAACTACCACATACCTGGAATTCCTGAAATGTCATGTGTGTGTCATATGATGAATCATGTTAGATGTGCATTTTGAAAGAAAGGAACTTCTGTTCCCTTGATCTTACTGGAAGTTTTCAGGGAGTAATGCAAAATAAGACTTGAAACTTTCATTTTTTTGTTAGGTAGTTATAATGCTTATGGACGTTCTAGGTATTTTGTTTCTTTTTTTTTAAACACCTTGTATCATCTCAGACTCTATTTTTATTTTTTTGTTCTGCCTACTCTAACTTTTTGTGAAAAGTTTGAAGTAAGCAGTATCCAAGTAATCTATACTCAGTGTTCGTATCACCTTCTTCAGGGTGAAATGAAGGGAATGCGATGTTATTGCTCTTCTCTGTGGTTTGTGTTGGTCCTTACTCCGCCCTCTTTGCCTTGAGGTCAGGTGTTATGTTTTCTACTTCCTGTATAACTCCCCAGGTGCCCACTGTGCACATCTGTGCCTGGTGGGCTTTTAATAAACGTTTTTGACTGATTTACTCACTGTTCTCTATAGCAAGAAAACAACATTACAGTTTATGTCAAAGAGAATGTTGAATATCAAAGCAAAATATTTCCAGAGTTCTTTAAGGCTACAGGTAACAGTTTGAGAAATTCTGAAAGATAGCAGTATAAGATTCTGAGAGATAGTTACATTCTTTTTCTTTTGTTTCAAAAATAGTCATATGATGTTTGTAGTAAATACAATACAATATAATATATAATATAATAAAGTAATATAACATAATATAATAAAATAAATGGTTTAGATACATAACACCCTTCCCCTGCTCTTTCATTCTCAAAAGATCCTTTCTGTTGTGGGGGTGACAATTCAGTACCTGTGTTGGGATTCTTGAATCAATAGGGTGAAAATGCACAGAGATATATTGGATGGATTACAAGACCAGAGGCAGGAGAGCCCACAGTGGCAGTCTGTGCGCGGGAGAGCTGGAGGATCCAGTAGCTGCCCAGCCCAAGATGGAAGCCGCAGAATAAGAGGGGACAAAAACACAGGCCTCGTCCACCATTGAGGCTGGAGGCGCACTGCGGAGTCCCTGGTGCGTTGGCAGGTCAGAGACACTAAGGGTCAGTGTCCAAAGGGCACAGCAAAGGCTGCAACTCTTCATTCCTTTTTTATTCTGTCCAGGCTACAAAGCCATTGGTTAATGCCACCCACAACTGGAGTGGGTCTTTTCCCTTGGTTTGCTGGCCTACGTTTTAGTCATCCACAGACACACTCAGAACTGTGTGTTACTAATCTTTTAGGTGTTTCTCAATCCATTCAGTTTTACATATCATGATTAATGGTCATAGTACATCGCATCACTTTTAAAAATATTGTATATTGAGATACTTTTGGCTGCTTTAAATTTTTAAAAACAAATCAACTGAAATGTTAAAACGCATACTCAATATTGTAGAGCTCTTCTTGAAAAGGACACGTTTGGGAAAATTCTTAAAAAACAGAAATCTTTATGAGTATTCGTCTTATAAAAATAGTCTTTAAAAAGGCCCATTACAGAGTTCTTTTAAATGCAAGATTCTCCAAATTGCATTTTAAGATGGTTGTATTTGTAAAAAATAAATTTACCAATAACCACTCAGGAAATTTTTTGTAATTTTTTAATGTTTAAGATCAGATTTCTTAAAATGGGGCAAATTTTTGCAACAGATTAAGAAAAATAACAACTTTGCTGAATATAATTCATATACCAAGCAGTTCACCCTTTAAATAAAGTATACAATTCAGTGGTTTTTGTTATAGTCACAAAGTTGTACAACCATCAACACTAATTCCACATATTTCTACTGCTAGAAAAAAAGAAAACTCGTATCAGTTAGCATTCCCTCCTATTCCCTGTATCACCCAGCTCCTGCCAATTGTTAGTATACTTTATTGTTTTTCTGTCTTGAGACAGGGTTTTGCTATGCAGTTCAGGCTGGTGTTCAGCTCACTTTGTAGTCCAGATTGGCTACAAACTCAGCGATCCTCCTTCCTGAACCTCGTGAGTGCTGGGATTACAGGTGTGCACCACTATGCCTGGCTTGTTTTTTCTGTATCTAAGGATTTGCATATTCTGTACATTTCATATAAATGGAATCATATAAATGGAAAAGACAACCCACAGAGTGGCAAAAATTTTAATAATACAATAAATGGCCCTTTTTGTCTTTTTTCCATTTATCAAATATTTTCAGGGTTCATGTATGTGATAGCATGTATCAGTACTTTTATTTTCTTAATTATGGTTCAATATTTTGTTGTGTATATATAAAATGTATTTTATTTATATATTCATTAGTTGGTGGACCTTAGTTATTTATACTTTGTGGCTCTTGTGAATAATACTGCTACAAACATTTATGTTAAAGTTTTTATTTGGACATTTACAATACATTTTCATTTCTTTTGAAATTGGAATGTCAAACAGTAACTCTATGTTTAACTTTTTGAGGAACTACCAGCCTATTTTGGAAAGTAGTTACATCATCTCATAACCCCACTAGTAGTGTGTGGGGTACCGGTTTCTCCACATCCTCCCTAGTACTTACTATTATCTGTCTTTTTGACTATGGTCATCCTGGTGGATGTGAAGTGATTTCTCTTGTGATTTTTATTGTACTTACCAGATGGCTTATTTTATATGTTTATTGTATATTTCTGTACCTTTTTTGGAGAAACATTCTTTGCCCCATTTTACAATTGGGTTGTCTTTTTTTTTTTTTTATGGTTCTGGAGCTAAAACCTGGGCTACAAGAGTACAAGAGTGCTGGGCAAGCACTTCACCACTGAGCTATCCCAGCCCTGGGATATTTGTGTTTTTATTGTTGGATTAGGAGTTCTTTATGTATTCTTTTATCAGGTATATGATATGCCACGTTTCCTCCCATTTTATGTGTTAGGGTTCACATTAATAATATGGCTTATAATATGTCCAAGTTAGCCTCAGAATTGGGGGAGACAGTGGTGGAATTTGTAATCTGTGGACAAATACCTGAAAATCCAGGCACATCTGTTGTAAATCCAGGACTTACATCTGGTGTAAGTCCTGATGGGTCTTTCCCACTTAGTCTACTCATACTGACATGCTGATTTCTGGAAATACCCTTCCAGAGATGCCCAGAAATAATGCTTTACCAATCATGCCTTATGGTATTAAGGCATACCTTAATCCAATCAAGTCAATATCTAAAATTAGCTATCACCAAAATGACTGCGTAATTCAAGATTATGAATATTTGTTCTTAAGCTTCCACAGAGATTTTTATAGTTTTGCTGTTATACTTAGTTTTTAAATATATTTTGTTAATTTTTGTATATGGCTTGAAATAGGGGCAAAACTTTGTTCTTTTGCATGTGGCTATTCAATTATCTGTGCACCATTTGTAGAAAAGATGCTTTTCGGGAAATACTTCAAAGAATCGACAACTGAAATCTCATCTTATTAAAAAGCTTTTGTACAGCAAAAGAAATGACCAAGAGAATGAAAAGACAACCTAGAGAGTGGGAAAAAATTTTAGCCAGTTGTCCCTCAGACAAGGACTTCTATTTAGAACATATGAAGAATTGAAAATAATCAGACCCCCCCCAATTCAAAGACCCAATCCAAAAATGGGCATCTGAGATGAATATATACTTCTCAGATGAAGAAATACAAATGACAAATACATGAAAAAATGTTCAACATCACAGGTTATTTGAGAGATGCAAATTAAAACAATACTGGGATTCCATCTCATACCAGAAAGAATGATTGTCATCAAAAAATCAACCAGTAAGAAACACTGACAGTGCTGTGGGGTTAAAGGAACTCTTTTCTATTGTTGGTAGAAGTGTAGACTGGTGCAACTACTGTGGAAATCTGTGGAGATTCCTAAAAAAACTAGGATGGGAGTTCCCATTTGACCCAGCTACTCCCCTTCTGGGTATCTTCCCACAAGAAGTGAAACATCATACCACAGCGATATTTGTGCATCCATGTTTATAGCAGCACAATTTGTCATAGCTAAATAACCCAAATGCTTATCAATGGATAAAAAAGATGTGGTATTTTTATACAATGGAGTACTACTTAGCCATAAAGAAGGACAAACTTCAGACTTTTATAGGTGAGCGACTGACCATATTCATAAATGAAATAAATCAGACTCACATATTTGTATTGTCTCCCTGGTGTGAGAAATTGAAAGAATAATTAAGGTCTAAAATGTACAAAGATACTGTGAAATGGTAAAAAATTGTTCAAAAGGAAAAAGGAACTAGGATGGGGAAAGGGAAAGGACAGATGGGAAAAGGGAAAAAATGCAAGTCAGTTGTGCTAGTGGTGTCTCTTAGTTCATTAAAAAGCAAAGTTTGTGCTGATATCGATTGGAGAAATTTTCATGCCCATATCTTGTACCCTTTTAAAGGTAACAACATGTAATGTATTAACTATTGTTATTCTTCTATTATTTTGTTATGAAACTTTCATTTACCTTTTCTCCATAAAATAAAAAGAAAAGATGCTTCTTTAAAAATAAAAGCTTTTAATTATTGTAAAGCATATATAATAAACTTTACTATCTGTCTTGGTTACTTTTCTCTCATTGCTGAGACAAAATACCCAACGCCCAAAATGAAGGAAGGAAAGGTTTATTTAGCTTACAGTTTGTGGAGTTCTCAGACCATACTTGGCTGGCTCAGAGGCAGAGTGGTACATGGCAGAGGGCAAATGTTCATGGCAGCAGAGCACAGCAAAACAAGAGCAAAAGGGAGGAATGGCTGCAAGCAGCCTCTTTTTCTCCTTTACCTTGTAAACAGCCTATCTCCACCCAGGGGGCGAGTAGCTCTCACACAGTCTCCATGCCCTCCTCTTCCACAGGCTCAGGATGTGTATAAAGTAAGCACCCTGGCTTCTTGCTGAGTCACTCAACCAAATCTCTAGACTCCCCAAGTTGACACAATGTATCAACCATAACACTGTCTTAACCAGTTTTAAGTGTGCATTTCAGTAGTGTTAAGTAGTTACATTATGGTGCAAATAGTATCCAGGACTTTTTTCATCTTGCAGAATTGTGATTTAATACCGTTAAACAAACAGTCCCCATTGTGCACTCTTGCCTCACCACTGCAAATACCATTCTATTATCTGTCTCCATGAATTTAACTACTGTAGATACCTTGTATAGTGGAATCACATAGTATTTGTCTGTGACTAATTTATTTTATTTACCATAATGTCTTTAAGGTTTATTCATGTTGTATCCTATGTCAGAATTCCCTTTCTTTTGAGGCTAAATAATATTCCACTTTATGTATATAACTCACTTGTATCCATTTGTCTATTGATACACACTGCGTTGTTTCTACTCTTTGGCTCTTGTGAATGATGCTGCTGCATATAAATATCTCTGTGAGACCCTGTATTTAATTTTGGGGAGGTATATGCTCAGAAGTGGAATTGCTAGATCTGTTTTCACTTTTTTGAGGAACCACCACTCTGCTTTCAGTGGAAGCTACACCATTTTACCTTCCCACCAACGCTGCATAGGTGGTCACATCCTTACTCCACTTTTTGGGGGAGGTACTGTGGTGTCTGTCTTAATGGGTGTTACAAGGTGGTAAAAAGACTGTTTATGGAGTCCAAACTCCATTGATTTTTATGTTCATCCTTATGCCCGTGAGACTGTAGCAGTTTTTGAATGGAAAAGTATGGATCCTTGAATTTGGTTTTCTCTTTGCCCCCATTTTGAGATTCATTTGACTGGACCGCATGCATTTCCATATGACTTTTAGGATTGGCCTTTCATTTTCTGCAAAGAATCCAGCTGGGATTTTAATGCAGATTACTTAGAATCTATAGGTCATCTTGGGTAATATTGCCACTTAGTAATATTAAATCTTCTCATACATGAACAGATATCCTGTCATTTATTTAAGCCTTCTTCAATTCCTTTCAGTGTATAAGTCATACATTTCTTTTGTTAAGTTTATTCCTGTATAATTAGTTCTCTTTGATGTTATTATAAAGTTTTCTTAATTTCATTTTTGATTGTCTGTTGTTAGTGTACAGATATCAAATTGAGTTTTATAGATTTATCTTACATCAGGCAACCTTGCTGAAATGTCTACTAGCTCAAAGTATTTTCGTAGGTTCATTAGGATTTTTTATATGCAAAATGATACCATCTATAGATAGAAGTTTTGCTTTTCTTTCCAATCTAGGTGCTTGTTTTGGTCTCTTTTTCTAGTCCTGGCAAGAGTCTCCAGTATAATGTTGAATAGAAGTGGCAATAGCATGAATATGCTTGAATTAATGTTTACTGATTTGGAGCTAGTTATTACTGATGGTACTCTTTTGAGGACTTCAAAATTTAGCTACTCCTTCTGCAGTAAGTGAAGCAATAAAATTTCTTCTGTTGAAATTTGACATTTTACTTAGTTTTTGCACATCAAAATTCAATAGATATCAGCTTTGTATTTTCTAAAACCTTGATACCTGTACTCAATTAACTTTATGAATTTTTAATTAATTAAAGGACTTTAAAAATGTATCTGAAGAATGACATGGATAAAAATTCATGTGGGTTTTCATAAAGAATGATGCTTACATAGTGCATTTGAATAGAACTAAGAATCCGGATATTCATTTGTCTCTACTAGTGCTTTTTAGTCATTTTTTGGATTAATGCCTTGTAGTTACCACTTTTGAATTTTTTATTTGTAACAGATATAGTTGACAATTTGAGAGTATAAGGAACAGTAAATGAAAGGTAGTGATTGTGCTACCTTTGATCATTTAACTAATTTCTGTAGGATATACCTTCTTACTTAAACTTATTCTCTGCCAAAACCTCTGGGAGTAACTCTTCACATGCTTTACTCATTAGTAAAGATTTTCCCAGAACTTAGATACTCAATTCAAAGAGCAGAATTTCTTTTATATTTTGAGCATTTCTCAAATGTATTCTTTGTGCTCCACTTGCTGTGTCACAGACATGAAATAAGTATTAGAAACATGTTTATTTTCTGGATGGTTACATTTAGGAAGATCAAGTATAGGTAGTTATCATGTGTTGCTATGTACATATTTGAGAACTATTGTATGTCTTATCTTTCTCACTAGACATAAGCTCCTTGAGGGTAAATATCTTTAGATTGATGCAGTGTACAGTATAGTAGTGCCTCGTGTGTAGCTTGTGCTTATCATGAAAATTTGAAGTCAATAGAGCAATAAAACAATATAAGACCATACTTAAATACTCAGTGAGTGGCATGACCAAACAGTATTGAATTTCAGAAGCAACAACAGTGTTTAACCAAACAGTATTGAATTTCAGAAGTAAGAACAGTATTGTCTAGCTTTGTTAGGGAAAGTGGGCAAGAGAAGGAAGTATGAGTGGGATCATCAAAGATGGCAAGAACTGAGCCAAGGTGAAGAACATTTTAACTGGATAGCATAGTATTTGGAGGGTATCAGGTGGATCATATTGACTGATACAGAACTTTATGTTGACTTGTAGATTGAAGGGTGGATAAATAGGAACATCATATTTTGGATGTCTTGAATATGAATTTGAAAAGTTTGTCTTTATTTGGCATTTGGAAATTTCTGAGTTACAAAATTTGGAGCAAAATAGTACTTCAGGAAGACTTAATTGGTAGTAGTGTGTATTATGGTACTAGATACCATTTAATAGAGTGTGGTTGAGTTTAACTGGCAGGTGTTTGATAGCAGGGTTCCTTGATGCTTAGGGTCTAGCATAGTACCTAGAGCAAAGTTAATATATGAGCTAGGTAATCTGGGCTAGATAGAACTGTAAGCAGTAGGAAAAATTCATGTGAAGAATAAATTTGAAAAATTCATATGAAGTATAAATATTGAGATGTCTTATTTTCTAAGATCACAAACTATGGAAATTTAAAAATGATATTAAGGAGTTATTGAGGAATAAAGGTTCTGCCTCTAGAAATAGGGAAGTCAGCTACAGAAGAGAAATACAAAAGCAAGGACAGTCATGATCATGGTTTATGCTCACTAAGTCTGACATTGCAATGCCTAATGCACAGAGATTGAAGGACTCAATTAAGAACTAAAGTCTAGGGTGCCCTGCCTCCCGCCACCATTGTGGGAAGTGTCTGACCTCCTGGGAAACCCAAGTCCACTCTGTGGGCTGCTGTACTTGGTGCCCTACCTTCTGCTGCTGTTGTACAATGTGCCTGACCTGTGGAAAAGCCAGAATGAGTCTGATCCCCTGGGAACACAGCGACTTTCAGTGAGCTGCCTGGGAAGGATGAGGCTTGGTGCTCCTCCTCCTACATTGAAAATGACAAGATGAAGGAGCAAAATGCAATCTCAGAACTCTATCCCACCTACAACAAGTGCAGGAGACATCAGTACAGGATAACTTGGAAGCCATACACCTGAAATTTCCAAAATTATAGCATCTGACCTAAAGACGTAACTCTGTCAGGCCATGGAAGAAATCAGATCAGAAATAATCTCTCAGGTAAAAAAGGAAATGACAATAATGAAAGAATTGCTTGGCACATCTGGAGAAGACATAGATTAAAAAAATAGAGGAGCATATAGAAATGATGGAAACCTTGAGTGAACAATATAGGAAAGAATTAGAATGTGTGAAATGGATTCAAACAGATATCCAGGAAGTTGAAAATTCCTTTGAAAGGTGGGAAAACTGCTGGAATGAAGCTGAAGATAGACTTTCAGACCTTGAAGACAGCATAGCAGCTAACAATCATGAAAGTAAAGATCTCTTAAAAGTAAGAGAAAGGAAGTAACAGGACAGGAAATAACAAGTCAACAGCTGCAAGATGAGGCAAAGAAATACAATGTAAGACTAGTAGGTGTCAGTGAAACAGCAGGAGTCAACACAAATGATATGAAAAGACTATTTGCAGAAGTAATAGCAGAAAATTTCCCAAGCATGGAAAAAGAATCTGACATCTACAGATAAGTGAGGCATATGGAAATCCAGTTAGCCATAGCCAGAATAAATCTATACCCAGACATATAATAACCAAGATCCTAGAAATTGAACAAAAGAACAGAATATTAAAATATGTTAGAGAAAAGAAACAGATCCCTTATGAAGGAAAGCCCATTAAAAATCACGGCAGATTTCTCAACATAAACCGTCAAGTCAAGAAGAGCTTGGAGGGAAGTATTTCAGGTCCTGAGAGAAAACAATTTCCAACCCAGATTGATGTACCCTGCAAAACTATCCTTTAAATTTAATGGAGAAATAAAATATTTTCACAACAAAGAACAACTGAAGAAATTCATGAGCACCAAACCAACCCTACAAAGAGTACTAAAAGGTAGTCTAGAAAGAGATACAAATGACCACAATTTCCAGAACAACAATAGAAAGGAACCACCAAGCCGAGCAAGCAATTAAAGAGGGAAAAAGTAGGGAACCAATAGCAGGAAAATAACATGACAAAGATAAGCCAATGCGTATCAGTTATAACCATTAATGTAAATGGCCTCAATTCACCAATCAAAAGAAGCAGACTGGCGGAGTGGATCAAGAAACAGAAACCAACAATATGCTGTATGCAAGAAACACATTTAACTCAAAAGGAGATTCATAGACTGGAAGTCAGAGGATGGAAAACCGTTCTCCATGCCACAGGAACCCAGAAAAAAGGAGCAGTAGCTATTCTGTTTGCAGAAAATGTGAACTTCAAACCAAGAATGATCAGAAGAGATAAAGAAGGTCACTGTGTACTTATTAGGGGGAAATTTCAAGGAGAAAAGATAACAGTCATAAATAATGTATGCACTGAATATAGGACCACCCAACTATATAAGACAAATCATAATAGACATGAAAAACCAAATAACTACTGACACAATTGTAATGGGGATCTTAACACCCTATTAACACAAAGAGATCAACTAGACAAAAAATCAGCAAAGAAATAACAGAACTGAACCAAACTTGTGCACAAATGGACTTAGTAGACCTTTATGGAGTGTCCTACCCAACATCAGAATACACATGCTTCTCAGCTGCACATGAGATGTTCTCTAAAATAGGCCACATTACTAGCCCATAGAACATGCTTAAGTAAGTGCAAAGTAATCGAAGTTATCTCATGCATATTATCTGAGCATAGATATGTATGAATTACCAAAGTTGAATCAAGAAGATATGCAAATCCTGAATAACCCAATATCAATTAATGAGATTAAAAACATGATTAAAAACTTACAACAAAGAAAAGCCCAGGTCGTGATGGGTTCACAGCTGAATTCTACAAGAAATTTAGAGAGGATTTAAGGCCAATACTCCTCAAACTCTTCAGTGAAATCGAAAGGGAAGCAATTCTCCTTAACTCATTTCTGGAGGCAAGTATTATACTGATACTAAAACCAGGGAAAGACCCAACCAAAAAAGGGAACTACAGGCCAATCTCCCTAAAGAACATAGATGTAAAAATACTCAGTAAAATACTAGCAAGCAAAAAGCAGCAAATTTTCACAAATATTATACACCATGACCAAGAGGGATGGATTCATCCCAGAGATGCAGGAGTAGTTCAATATATACAAATCAATAAATGTAGTAGAGCATATCAACAGAGCTAAAGACAAAAACCATATGATCATCTCAATAGATGCAGAAAAAATTTTTGACAAAATCCAACACATATTCATGATAAAAACTCTACAGAAAATAGTAATAGAATGTCTATTGGTTTATTGAAAGGAACAGTTAATGTTTGTTTGATCAAACTTACATGCCTCTATCTGGTTATTTGAGTGACCAATTTGAAAATAATATGTAATACAACTACTGTTGTTAATGTTTTACCACCTTGTTTGAAATTCTCTATTGTTTTTATTGTTTTTGTGTTGTTTATGTCTTTGTATTTATAAATTTGTCTTTGTTCCTTTCCCTTTAGAATAAGACAAACAGAGAAAAAAGAACCAAGGTGTAAATGTTTAAATTTGGATACCATGTAGGTATTACTGTTTGAACAGTAAAAATTATTGGACACGAAAAAGTTGTATGGTGTGCATATTGCAGAGGTTGTGTGCATGTACACAAATACACCACACCCTTACACACTACAATTCAATATGTGTGTTAGATTGTCAATAAACTTAGCTGCTTATATACACTTCAGAATGATGATAACTAATTTTTGGGGTGAGCATAGATAAAAAGGAGCTAAAGAGGGGCCAGAAAAGAAACATAGTATTTAAAACACAGATTTGCTCATGGGACTTTGAAATTTGTGTTACGTTTAAGAACACTACTATAACTACTATAAGTAGTACTCCTGTTACACACTGTTTTGTGCCAGGTGCTGTGCTAGGCATGCTGTGATGTCAGTACTATTATATCCCCCTTTTTCTGGTGAAGAAATGGCAGTCTAAAGAAGTCAAAACTTGCTCAAAGTCTATGAGCTAATAAATAATTAGAATACCTTGTGAATATATCTAAGATTTTTTATTTTTACTCCAAGCCACATGTTCTTTGCATTATACCAAAGGCATGTATGTTTAACTTTTGCAAGGCAGGGGCTATATTTATATAGTCTTTAGTAAGGTCTTCTTAATTAACAGGCAGTGATTGGATGGTAATGTTTCCTGTAAAAATAATCAGCCTATACTTTGGATGGAGCTGCGTTTTGATTACTTTTTTTGTTGCTGAGACAAAATACCCAACGTGCCCACAAATTAAAGGAGGAAAGATTTATTTGACTAATAGTAGAGGCTGTCTCCAAAGCATGTTTGCCTGGCAGAGGGGCATTGTAGATGAGAAATAGTTCATGGCAAGCAGGCAGGAGACAGCAAAGCAGCAAGCAGCAGCAGCAAGCCTGCCTCTCCCTTTTATTCCTCCCAGGGTACCAGTTTTTTGGGTGGTGCCACCCCTACCCAAGGTGGGCCTTCCTGTTACCCACACCCAGAAGTATAAACAAATCAGTTGATTGATTTAGTAATCACACCCTGATGCCAGTATCACACAATTTAATACTAGCACACACATCCTAAACCCAGGCACCTCCCCAAACTCCCAGCTATGAGTGCAGGAGGCTTGGGGGACCTCTAGACACAAGCCATAACAAGCTGCGTCACTTAGGAATTTGTATTCATAGCATATTCCTTTTTTTTTAATACTGCTTGTTGTGGATGCTAATTTAAAAGAGGGTATCCATTGTTCTTTTATTTGCAGCATTAGTTATTCAGAAAGAATTTTCCAATTTTTTTCTTAAGCTAAATATAATTAAAGTTTTGGGATACATTTTTCAGAATAGTCATACATTAGCAAGGAACTAAGAATGACCTGTCATTTTCTTTTATTTCAGGGGATATCATTTTCAATGCCCAATACCCAGAGCTGCCCCCTGACTTTATCTTTGGAGAGGATGCTGAATTCCTGCCAGACCCCTTGGCTCTGCATGTGAGTACTGTAGACTTGTTCAAGTGATCTTTGGTGAAAAAATAAAATTGGCTTTTGATAATTGCCTAACAGATAAATTTGTCAAAGATTTAAGTTTTTGTCCACCCTCTTTTCTTTGTCCTGTGAAATAAATTGCAGTTTTACTTTCAGGTTATTTTCAATTAGTGGAAACTCTCTATGACCTTGGTTGAAATAGTTTTACTTCAATTTAGGGAGACATGTTGAAAACATTCTTTGTTTCAGTGTGATATTTTGTGTCTGCAGTCAGTTTTATAATGTTTACAAATACTTCATCACAGGGCTGGTTGGGAGTGTTTCTTGGCTTCTTAAGAGGCCTTTTTTTCTGTGTACAAATGTAAGTGGCAAATTTGGACTGGTATCCACATTATCTCAGTATCATTATCAAAAGAATAAAGACAAGATTAAGTGTTCTTTATTAAGACTAAAACCTTCATATTTGAGTGAAATGTTTTTGGAACTAAAGCAGGGGTACTCGCCATTAGGAAAAGGGTGCTGATACTTGTCAGAACACATGTAGTTATATGCAAGTTGAGTGTTTTGCATGGCTGTTGGAGAAAAACATGTGCCGTTTTGTTTAAATGATTCTTACCAGACAGAATGTCTGTTTTTTCCCCTTCTCAAGTCCAAGTTTACCGTGATTTATGTATGCAAAGGGGTTTAATTTTTGTTTTGAACTGTGTTCTTAGTTTTGTTTCTGGAAAATTCTCATCTCGTTAAAGTTGTGCAATTAAAAGTTTTGATGACTTTGAAATCTTTGTTTCTTCTACCCTCTTATAAAAGAGCCTAAAAAATTATCCTAAATTGTAGAACATAGATGTAAAACTGCTTTTGGCAAGAGCAGGATAGGTTTGTTTCAAAGATTTTAATTGTATATAAGAAGATTTAGGTGCCATGGGTTACATATTTACCCTATGTAAATCTTGAGATGTTTGCCTGGAGAAGATGAAGTAGAGGTACAGATGTCTCCTGTTTCAAATCTACCCAGTTGAGGGAAGCATATGCTAGATGCCAAAGATTTACAGGCTAAGTGCCTCCAGAATTTAAGGAAGGTAGCCAAAGAAAGCTTTGCACTTCAGGTAAGATTGGTACTCATTCTTCAAGAATGGAGCAAAAGTGGAAGGTATGGTAGAGAGTATTTCAGGTAGGAGAATGAGAAAATTTGAAGAAACTGTGATCTGTATAATGTGTTTTAGAAGAAGGTCCTGAGATGTAAATTAATTTGCTGAGATGTAAATTAATACAGGAAAGGCCTAGAAGATGGGCATGGTGGTGTATACTTCTAATCCTAGCACTGTAGAAGTCTGAGGCAGGAGGATCGCAAGTCTCAGTCTAACCTGGATAACTAAAGAGACTTATGTAGACTTTGTCTCAAAAATACAAAGTAAAAAGGGGGTGGGGATGTATCTCAGTGTTAACACTCTAGGTTCAACCTCCAGAAAACACAACAACAACATGGCCAGAAAAGGCTGGATAATTTGGGACAACCCTGGAGTACATTGAAGAATATGATAGAAGGGGAGTCGTCTAATTGTAATGTGTCAGTCTAATGAATTGAGGACGGCCTGAAGACCAGAATTGAAGAGAGAAGAGGCTTTGTTTTAGCTAAGGTGATACAAGAAGGAATGCTGTGATGGTCAGGATAAGAAATATTTAGAAACTCCTCGTCCTTCTCCTGTTTCCTCCCCCTTCTCTTCTTTTTCCTCTTCTTCCTTCTTATTCTCCTCATTCTCCTCTACTTTTGAATTATCTTTACAATTTGTAGTACATATCTTACAGTATTGGCAAGTATTGTGAGAACAGAATTTAAAAGCTAGAAAAGACTTTAGGATTCATCTTACTCCACTCTTTTACTTTAGTGCTGAAAAAATTGTTGTAGATTTATATAATTGTGTCAGACCTGATACTATAATTCTATTACTTTGATGTTTCATCCCTCAGTATAGCTATCACAACTTTTTTTGTTCAATTCTCTTAAGAATAGCCAAAAAGAAAAAAAATCAGATCACTAGATTTAAGAGAAAGATTGGAAATCTAGGGGACATTTTCTCTTTAGTGGTGTTTAATCCAGATCCTCAGGTAGGCTTACCCATGGATTCTTCATGGATCAGGGGGCTGGCCAACACCAGATAAACAACCAGAGTGCACCCTGTACTACCCATGTGATGTCCAGATAGCCCAGAGGTTGCACTTTATGTCTGTCTGGTTAAAATACCAGGACAGAATAAACTCTAAGGCCTGATCCCCAGCAGACGTTTTCCTGAGCACAGCTTGCCTCTGAAGCATTGTTAACATCTTATGTTTTAGGCTTCAGATTTAATGCAGACATCTCCCTGCTTTATTGAAGTGCTCAGAACACTGTTACCCAATAACCTGACTAGTACACAGAAGGTCCTGAATAAAGAAGGATTACGTAATTCATCGCCCATGGAAACAGAGTGCCTAGCCACCTCAGACTTTTCTACCCAAGTCCTAATTACAGATGGCAATGAATATGTACCCTTAGAATCTGAAGTGCAGTCCAAAGTAGTTCCTATGGCAAAAACATACATGCCTTCTTTGAGGTTTCTGGGTTCTGTCTTTAAAATCTGTGAAAATTTTGCATTTTATTCTACAATATATATGTATTTTAAAATATAAAATATATTAACTTATAAATATTTGAGGAAAAAATTGAACTCCCCAATGTGCTCAGTTTGAGAATACAGTTTTCAGAGATTGTATGTGATCTTTTATTTATTCATTTTATATAAATCTGCTCCCAAAGAAGAGGATTTGAAGATTTTAAGTAAGGGACACACAAAAAAATGAAGCCACCTCTTTCTGAACTCAGACTTTTCATTCAGAGAGGTGAATTCCATTAAGCAACTTCAGATTGTCAGATGAATGTGAAATACTAGATAAATATCAGATGTAGCGATAGATTGTCTCATAGAGAAAATCATGCAAGTATTAGCTGAGGGCTTTGATAGCGCAATGATTTCCTAATTCTGCACATTAATTAGGATTATTTGGGAATTCTGTTAAAAATATAGCATCCTAGAATCCATTGGAACTAGAGCTCTAGGGGCTTTGGGGACCCCAGGACTATATTATGTTGACTCTTTTTATATATTAGTCTGTGAACTGCTGTTGGGAACCATGGGCTGACTTGTCTTTATGGGTACATTTCAAACAGAAGACTGTTTGCTTTTGCTTAACATTATTTCCAGCAAAGTATCATTTTTCTACTTTGGGGACAGGTCTAATTTTTTAAAAATAATAGTTTTCTTGAGACTTAATTTATGTACCACATAATTCATCTATTTAAAGCTATAATTCAGTGGGTTTTTTAGTATATTCATTGCATTGTGCAACTATCACCACAAATGTAGAACATTGTCATTATGCCCAAAAGAACCCTTAACCCATTAGAGTCATTTTGCTCTTCTTCCCACCTAGGGAACAACTGATCTGTATTCTATCTCTGTGAGTTTGCCTCTTCTGGACATTTCATATTAATGGAATGTTACCTTCTATGACAGTTTTCACTTAGCATGTTTTCATATAGTATGTATCAATTTACTTTCTATTGGCAAATAATATTCCATTGTAAGTGTATACCCTGTTTATCTATTTGTCAGGAGAGGACAATTTGTGTTGTTTCCTTGCTTTGGTTGTTAAATCAATTAGTACTATTACTCATTTTTATTTCATTTCTCTTGGATATGTCCCTGAGGGTAATTGAAGGACCAAATGGTAACTCTATGTTTAGGTTTTTCAAGAACTTTTAGACCTATCTTCAAACATGGTTGTATCATGTTGCATCCCCACTAGCAGTAATCTTTGTGTTCCAATTTTTTTCACATCCTCCCCAGCACTTGTCTTTTTAATTATGCTCTTACTAGTGGGTATGAAATGGTATTGCACTGTGGTTTTGATTTGTGTTTCCTTGATGTCTAATGACATTGAACATGTTTTCATGTGCTTATTGGCAACTGTATATCTTCACTGAAGAAATGTCTCTTCAAAACCTTCAATTATTTGTGATTTTAAAACTGAGTTATAAGAGTTCTTATTATATTTTTTGTAAAAGTCCTTTATCATATACATATTTTGTCAGTTTCTCCCATCCTACACATTGCCTTTTTTAAAAGGTAGTGTGTCCTTTAGACGGCAAAAATACAGAATTTTGAGGAAGTCTAATTTTTCTGTTTCTTTTGTTATGTGTGCTCTTGGCTTTATATCTTAAGAAACCATTCCCTAATACAAGATTATGAAGACTTACTCTTATGTTTTCCTTGAAAAATTTTATAATTTATGATTGTTACATTTAGGTCTTTGGTCTTTTTAAACTTTGTATATGATGTGAGGTTGGTACCCAATTTAATTGTTTTGGAAACTAGATATCAAGATGTCCTGGCATAATTCGTCATTGAATTTTCTTGGAATTTTTGTTGAACTTGGGTTAGAAATGTGTGGGTTTATTTTTGGACTCTCAATTCTAGTTCATTGATTTGTATACCTGTACTTACCTTAAAGCAACTGTATAATGAGTTTTGAAATTGAGAAGGGTGAATTTTCCATCTTCATTCTTTTCAAAATAGGTTTGACTTTTATGGGTCACATGACATATTTCCATATGAGTTTTAGGATCAACTTAAAAATGTCTATAAAGATTCCAGCTAGGATTTTGATAGGATTTGTGTTGAATCCTTAGTACAGTGGTGGTGAACCTGTAGCCCTGTGTGTATCATTAAAAGCTCTAAAAGTTTCACCATCCTGACTCTAGAGTAACCTAAAGATTTTGCTGTCTTAATGATTTTAAGACTTCCGGTAGTCAAGAACATGAAATGTCTTTCCATTTATTTTGGGTTTCTTTAATTTTATTTCAACAGTATATCATCCCTTTCCAAGAATGAATTTTGCACTTATATATTCCTTTGTTTTTAAACACAGGGTCTCCCTATGTAGTTCAGGCTGGCCTTGAACTCACTATATAGTCCAGGCTGCCCTTGAAGTCATGGTGATCCTCCTCCCTCTGCCTCCCGAGAGCTGGGATTACAGGCATGTGCTACCACGCCTGGCACTACATTTATTCCTAATGATATTATCCTTTTTGATATTGTTATAAGTGTAGTTGTTCTAATTTCATGTTCAACTTTGTATTATTGCTATATAGAAATAGTTGTATTTTTTGTACATTGACCTTGGATCCTGGAGTTTTATTTATTTTAAAAGTAAAACAACGAAAACATGATAACAGACAGACACAAAGTAGCACAAGAATAGTAATCGAAACTGAATTACAGACAAGGTGACAGAGAATTAACAATGGTGGTCATATAACATATTGATAACTTTCAAGTATATACTCAGGAAAACAAATGTAGACATGCAAGATTGATCAAACAACTAATTGGTAACTGTGCCTTACAATAAAGTGACCTAAGTCAGTAATGCAACTATGTTAGCTATCCTCATATACATATATACATACATAATTATCCCTTTCTTCCTTTTCTCTTTCCCCTCATCCCATTTGCTCTTAACTTTGAGCAGTTTTCTTTCATTTCACAATTTTTATCATACCTTCTAATTTATATTCACACTTTCAGGTTCTTACACTAGTGATACAGTACATTGCTTACACATGCATATCTGATTTATTTCACTTATGAGTATGGTCTCTAGTTGTGACTATAAAGTTTGTCTTTCTTTATAGCTGAGTAATATTCCATTATATAAAAATGCCACAATTTTTTTATCCAATCCTCAGTGGAGGGACATTTGGGTTGCTTCCATGATTTAGCTATTACAACTTGTGCTGCTATAAACATGGGTGCACATATATCACTGTGATGTGATGTTTTCAGGTCTTCTGGAAAATACCCAGAAGGGGAATTGCTGGGTTGAATGGGACCTCTAGACCTAGTTTGCTGAGGAATCTCCAAACTGATTTCCACAGTGGTTTCATCAGTCTGCATTCCCATCAGCAGTGGAGAAGAGTTCCTGTTTCACCACAGCCTTGCCAGCTGTTGTTATTGATTGTTTTCTTCAAGACAACCATTCTTACTGGGGTGAGGTGAAATCTCAATATTGTTTTAATTTGTATTTCTCTTTGTTTTTGGTACTGGGAATCGAACTCAGGACCTTGCTCTTGCCAGGCAGGCACTTTTGCCACTGAGCTATATCCCCAGTCCTGCATTTCTTGAATGACTACTGATGTGGAATATTTTCTCATATATTTATTTGCCATTTGTATTTCTTTATCTGAGAAGTGTGTATTCATCTCAGATGCCCATTTTAGGCTTGGGTCTTTGAGTTTGGGGAGGTTGATGTTTTTAAATTCTTTATATGTTCTAGATAGAAGACCTTGGTCCAAGGGACAGCCAGCTAGGAATTTTTCCCAATTTGTGGGTTTTCGTTTTACTCTGCTGATTTCTTTAGATGTGCAAAAAGTTTTCAGTAAGATGAGGTCCCAGTTATTGATTCTTTGAAGTGTTTCCCTTGCAGTTTGATTTTTGTTCATGAACTCTCTGCATACTCCTATGTCTTCAAGATTTTTACCTGTTTTCTCTTCCAATAAATTTAGTATTTCTGTTTTAATATTGAGATCTGTGATCCGTTTTGACTTGAGTTTAGTGTATGGTGATACACTTGTGTCTATTTTCAGTCTTTGGCAAGTGGCAAGCCAATTTTTCCAGCACCATTCTTTAAAGAGGCTTTCTTTTTCCATTGAGCTCATTTGGCCCCTTTGTCAAAGATTAGGTGGCTGAGGGTGTTTGTGGTTTTGGCTGCATCTTCCAGTCTGTTGCACTGATCCTCAGGTTTGTTTTTTAGCCAGTACCAGGTTGATTTTACTACAGTAGCTTTGTAATATAATTTCAGGTCAGGGATTGTGATTCTACCTGACTTGTCTTTGTTGCCCACGATTGCTTTTGTTGTTCTGGGTATCTTCTGGTTCCAGATGAATTTAAGGAATGTTTTCTCTAGATCTGTGAGGTATGCTAATGGTGTTTTAATGGGAACTGCATTGAATCTGTACAATTTTGGTAGTATGGCCATTTTCACAGTGTTGGTTCTTCCTATCCATGAACAAGGAATGTTTTTCCATTTATTGAAATCCTCTTCAATCTCTTTTTTTCAGAGTACTGTAGTTTTCATTGAATAGATCTTTCACTTCGTTAGATTGATTTCTAAATATTTCAGTTTCTTGGATCCTGTTGTGAAAGGTATGCTTTCCTTAATTTCTCTCTCACTCTGTTTGTTGTTTGTGTATAGGAATGCTATTGATTTTGGGGTGTTGAATTTACATCCAGCTACACTGCTGAATTTGTCAATTAATTCCAGGAGTCTTCTTGTAGAGATTTTGGGGTCTTCCATATAAAGTATCATGTCATCTGCAAATAGGGATAGTTTTACTTCTTCCTTTCCTATCCTTATTCCTTTTATTTCTCTCTCTCTTGTCTAATTGCTCTGGGTAATGCTTCCAGAACTGTGTTGAATAGGAATGTTGACAGTGGACATCCTTGTCTTGTTCCTGACTTTAAAGTGAAAGCTTTTAGTTTTTGTCCATTTAGTATGATGTTGGCTGTTGGTTTGTCATAGATGGCTTTGACCAGGTTGAGGTAAAGATCATCTATCCCTATTTTCTCTAGGATTTTTATCATGAATGCGTGTTTGACTTTGTCAAAGGCCTTTTCTGCATCTATTGAGATGATCATGTGGTTTTTGTCTCTGGCTCTACTGATACGGTGTATTACAATTAATTGATTTGTATATATTGAACCATCCCTGCATTCCTGGAATGAATCCAACCTGGTCATGGTGTGTAATTTTCTTTATGAAATGCATTCTTTTTGCTAGTATTCTATTGAGTATCTTTAAATCTACGTTCATTAGGGAAATTGACCTATAGTTCTCTTTCTTGTTTGGGTCTTTCTCAGGTTTTGGTATGGGTATAATACTTGCCTCCAGAAATGAGTTAGGGAGAATTGCTTCCTGTTCAATTTCATTGAAGAGTTTGAGGAGTGTTGGCATGAAATCTCCGAATATTTTATAGAGTTCTGCTTTGAATCCATCAGGGCCTGGGCTTTTCTTTGTTGGTAATTTTTGAATCACATTTTCAATCTCATTAATTGATATTGGGTTGTTCAGAATTTTTGATCTTCCTGATTCAAATTTGGTAATTTGTACATATCTAGGAATCTGTCCATTTCTTTTCAGTTTTCTATCTTACGGGAGTAAAGATTTTCAAAGTAGATATTAATGATCTTATGAATTTCTATAGAATCTGTAGTGATTTCATCCTTTTCATTCCTTATTGCATGAATTTGAGATTTTTTCCTCTTTTTGATAAGGTTGGCTCAGGGTTTTTCAATTTTATTTACTCTTTCAAAGAACTAACTCTTTGATTCATTTATTTTTTGCAGTGTTTTCTTTGTCTCAATTGCATTAATTTCTGCCCTGATCTTTATAATCTCCTGCCTTCTTTGTGCTTTGTGCTTGATGTGTTTTTCTTTTTCTAAAAGTTTGAGGTGCAGCATTAGGCTATTTATTTGTTCTCTTTCTGTTTTCCTTATGCATGAGTTCACCACTATAAATTTCCTTCTGAGAACTGCTTTCTTTGCATCCCACAGATTCTGGTAGGTTATATTTACATTTACATTTGTTTGTATGTAGTTTTAAATTTTTCTGTGATTCATTGGTTGTTCAGGAGGTTATTGTCTAATTTCCAAGTGTCTGTGGCATTTTTGAAGTTTCTTTTGCCATTAATTTTCAATTTCATTGCACTGTGGTGAAATAATATGCGTGGGATAATTTCAATTCTTTGGCATTTAGGTAGGTATGCTCTGTGGGCTAGAATGTGGTCTATTTTAGAGAACCCCCCATGTGCGGCTGAGAAAAATGTACATTCTGGTGTTGTGGGGTGGAACACTGTGTATCCATCTACTAACCATTTGTCCACAGATTTGGTTCAGGTCTGTTACTTCTTTGCTAATATTTTTGTCTAGTTGACCTGTCTCTTTGCATCAACAGGGTGTTTAGATCCCCTATTACAATAGTGTTATTGATTAGTTGATTTTTCATGTCTGTTAAGATTTGACTTATATAGTTTGATGCTCCAATATTTGGTGCGTACATATTTAAGATTGTTATCTCTTTTTTTATTTTTATTATTTTTTTATTTAAAAAATTAAAGTACAAAAACATATTAACAAACAGACACCAATTAGCATAGAAAATAGTACAATCACAACTGATCTATAGACAAGGTGACACGATCTCAACAGTGGTTATTGCTTTATCCATTGATGTCTTCGAAGTGTAAATATATGAACCCATATACAGACATGCAAAATTGGTCAGACCATTAATCCTCTCAACAACATAAAAATGCAAAAACCAAACATCCAAAGACAGGAAACAAAACAGGCAAACAACAACAACAACAACAACAACAACAAACAAAACAAAAAAAAACAAAACCAAAAAAAACCACCAATAGTTGCTGCTTTGCATATTGATATCTTTGAAGTATGTGTTCAGGATAATACATACAGACATACAATATTGATCAAATAACCCGTCATCAATTATTCCTTAGCATTAAGTGATATAATACAATAGTAGGACCATGTTAGCACTCCTGCATATATGTATATTCATATATACATACATACATTTCTGTCTCTTTCTTTTCTCCTTTCCCTTGTCCTAGGATTGTTATCTCTTCCTCTTGCAGTTTCCCCCTAACTAGTATGTAGTGACCTTGTTTATCTCTTTTGAGTCTTTTTGGTTTGAAGGTTATTGTCTGCAAACATAATAGCTATCCCTGCTTTTTTCTGGGAACCTGTTGCATGGAGAGTTGTTTTCCATCCTTCATCTTTCAGTCTATGGATTTCCTTTTGAGCAAATTGTGTTTTTTATGTGTAGCATATTTTGGGATTTTGTTTCTTAATCCACTGTGCCAGTCTGTTTCTTTTGACTGGTGAATTGAGGCCATTTACATTAATGGTTATAACAGATATATGTTGGCTTATCCTTGTTATGCTATTTACTTGCTGTTGGTTTCCTACTTTTGCCATCTGTTTAATTGTTTGCTGTACTTCAGGGTTCCTTTACATTGTTGTTCTTGAGATGGTGATCTGTTTTTTCTCTTTCTAGAATACCTTTTTTGGAGTTTTTGTAAGGTTGATTTGGCACTCATGAAGTTCTTCAGTTGTTCTTTGTCGTGGAAATGTTTTATTTCTCCATTGAATTTAAAGGATTGTTTTGCAGGGTAGGTCAGTCTGTGTTGGAAGCTGTTTTGTCTCAGAACGTGTAATACCTTACTCCAAGCCTTCTTGATTGCATGATTTGTGTTGAGAAGTGTGCTGTGATTCTGATGGGCTTTCTTGTATAGGTGATCTGTTTCTTTTCCCTAGCAGCTTTTAATATTCTGTTCTTTTGCTGGATATCTGAGATCTTGATTATTATATGTCTGAGTGTGGTTTTATTTTGGTTATCACTAGTTTGAATTTACTTGCCTCAATTTTCTGCACATCAGAATCTTTTTCTATGCTTGGGAAATGTTCTGCTATTATTTCTGCAAATATTCTTTTTATGTCATTTGTGTAGCCTTGTGCTGTTTCATTGACTCCTATTACTCGGACATTATTTCTTTTTTCCTAATCTTGCACCTGTTGGAGTGGTTTTTTCTGGATCCATGATGATTTTAAGAGATCCTTCCTTTAACCATAGCTAGCTGCCATGTTGTCTTCAAGATCAGAAATTCTATCTTTGCCTTCATTCAAGCGGTTTTGCAAGCTTTCAGTGGAAGTTTTGATTTTCTGGAAATCTCTTTGAGTCTGTTTAATGCATTCTAATTCATTGCTAAATTGCTCATGTAATGTTTCCATCTGTTGCCTATGTTCATCCATTTTTATCTGTTTCTTCTCTAGTTATTTGGAGCATTTCTTTCATTATTATTGTCATTTCATTTTTTGCTTGAGAGATTATTTCTGATCTGACCTTTCTATGTCCTGATGGAGGTGTTTGTTTGCTTCAGATGAGATCATTTCAGAGATTTCAGGTATGTGGCTTACATGTTCTCCCATGTCAGTGTCTTCTGGACTTGTTCTGGGTGGAGTAGAGTTCTGAGACTGCATTTTGTTCCTACGTCTTGTCATTTTGGATGTCAGATGAAAAGTGCTGAGGTGCAAGCTACCCAGGCAGCTCACCAAAGGACTCTACTGACCCTTCTTTACCTGGGTATCATAGTTATCCCAAGATGGTAGCAGGCTGTGGAGCCTTGGGCCCAGGATCCCCAGGAAATTGCTGGGATGCACAGCTCAGTCCAGAGCTGTGATCGTGGGGGAGTGCTGGCCTTCAGTACCAGGGTCTCTAGGCCATGGAGGGAAAGTGTACAGGCCTCAACCCTGGATCCGATGGTGGCCAGATAGGGGCCACTGCTTGGGGATCATCAGGTAGCTGGTCAGGGTAGAACAGGCCTCACCTCCCAACCTAGAGGACCAGAGAGCACAGGGCTGCCCCCGTGTAGCAGGCCTCACTAGCCAAGGGAGATTTCCACAAAGAACTGGGCTCATTCTACGCCGGCAGCCTCACCTGCCAATGGAGAGTTCCACAGAGATGGGCTGTTCAGGTGCCACTTCCCCATGCTGAGCTCCTTCCCTGTCCCAAAGGAGCCAGGTGGAGCACACACGCAGGCCTCAACCACTAAGGGCAATCCTGCAGTTTTATAGCTCCAACTTTTAACATGGTATGTTGGTTTGGGGGATATTTTGCAAGGGAGAGCAACATAATACAGGACATATATTTTATAAGATTATTTATAATAGTCCCCCCCAAGAGTGATATACAAGAGAGTGCAGACAATCTTTCTACACACTGTAGAAGAAGAAATCTAGCCAAAGGCCTGGATCCCACAGAAATGTCCTACATGAGTGTAGCTGAAGACCTAGAGGCCATAACAATCTCTCGCATGAATCCAACTGGAGGCCCAGACCCCACAACAATATCTCATGCAGGCCTGTTTCACGGATCTGTGCTGGGAAGGCCCAAAGGTCAGTGGTGGAATCTAGAAAGTCTGTGCCAGCAGGATGAAGTATCTGTGCTAGCAGGCTGAGGGATCTACACTGGAGCCAGGAAGTGATGCTCAAAGTAAGAACTGGAGCTCTCCTGACGGGTACCAGAGCCATCCTCAAAAACAATGAGCTCCCGAGCTCCTCCGATGATCAGGATGCCGGAGTTCCCATCAGGAAAGGCAATGCAGCAAGCTTCTGTAGGACGATGGTAGTGCACCATCTTCCCCTTTGGATCCAGGAAGTGATGCTCAAAGTGAGGACCAGAGCTCCCTCAAAGTGAATCAAAGCCATTCTCAGTGCCAACGAGGTCCTGAGCTCTTCAGAGGATGAAAACAGCCAAATTCATCTGGAAAGCCAGCATGACGAGCTCCTCCAAAACAACCAATAACTCCTTAGAACTTCTACCAGCTCCTGAAAGCCTCTCTGTGCTCTCAACAGCCTCTAATTTCTTTTCTTCTCCAGTTCTGCCTCTTATGTTGCTGGCAGCTGTGTCCAGGTGGGCCTCCCACACCCAGCACTATGCTTACTTAGTTTAGCTGGCGGTTACAAATTGACTACCAGTTGTCAGTCCACTAGATAGGGAGTTTTTCTTCTCAGTGAGAAAAATTTTTTTAGATATATATTATTTATTTTTCTGCCTTACTGAGGTAAGTCTATTTGTTAACGAACGTGGGTTAGTATATATTTTGATACTGAGATGCAATTATAAAATGACATTGCTTTTTCTTTGAACTCATAACTGAACTTGAAGCATTTTCTTAGAAATGAAATCAGCATTGCAAGAAGCTCATAGTATTTCTGAAAGCTACTTTTAAAGTCAACGCTTTTAAATTCTAGCATATTTGCTTTATTGTTTTGCATTGTATGTGTTAATAATTCATCAACTGTTTAAGTCAGTGGTAACTGCATATAGTAATGTAGGGCCCTCAGTGATGGAGATTAGGCCTGTGCTCTTGTGTACCTCTGGATAGTAGGCTAGACAGCATAAACCTTTATTCAGTGCTGTGAGAAGATCATGTAAGCACAGCATATAGCAATAGCAAAGGAAGCTGTTAACTGGGTTTGGTTGTGATCATGGGAAGGTTTTTAGACAGTAACATGAAAATCATAATCTGTGTTTGGAAGTATTTTTTGGGGCCATTTAGTGCTGATCATTGATCTGAGAGGTGGTTATTTAGCAAGCATTTTGCTGTTTGCACTTTAGCTTTGAGCCTCATATCCTAAACATCTTCTAATTAAAGAGCTAGTTCTGCAGTGTAAGTTAATTTATGAATGGTTATTTTTTTACAGTGTGCTGTTATACTTGTCAGACCATTTCATGTATCATGAGTAAGGTATTGACTTAGCGGTGCCCTTTTTTACTAATGAAAGTATATACAAGTCAACAAAAGACAAATTGAGGAAAATCCTATCTGTTGGTATTTATGATTGTACAGTACATGTCTAATATTGTCTAATATTGAGTAATAATGGAACTTGACCTCATGGACATTCAATTTTGGGAAGAAAGATATAAATATATGAAAACAAATAGATACAAGTGCTACAAAGCAGCACTATAGGATAGTCTTAGTGTTTTAACATGCCTTATATAATGCAAGAACAAGGATACTCAATAAATAAGGCAGAGGGTCCATTATAATGGGATGGGAAAATTATTATAGATTGGAATTGTGGGATTAAACTCATCTTGAAGAAGTTGGAACTTGTGCTGTGCCCTAAATGATAGGCAGATTATACTATCTCTCTCACCAATTGCTTTTCTAGCTCCAGTTGCATTTCTAACCTGTCCAGGCTGACTCTTGTCCAGCTGCACAGGCCTCCACACCTTCCTACCCCACCCCTACAGTGGGACGTTTTTTCCATTTCCTGTCACCAGTTTCATTCACTCTCCCTGGAAGTCTTCACCCAGTTATCTGAATGCCTTGCTCCCTTCCTTTCTTCAAATGTCATTGTATCAGAGTAGCCTTCCTTGATATCCCTGTACAAAGCCGCCACACCTTTCCCATCCATTATTTTCTGATCTTTACCATGTTCTAAGATGTTCACTGTACTTACCACCATTTGATGATTTTTAGGTGCATGTTTATTTGGTGTTATAGTTTGTGTCTCAAATATCTCTCAAAGCCCATGGGGCTTCGGTTTGGTCCTCAGAATAATGGCTGTTGGGAGATAGTGGGACCTTTAGGAAGTGAGGCCTAGGAGAAGTTAGATCATTTGGGGTATGTTCTTGAAGGAGATATTAGGACCTCAGTGCCCCCAACCGTGCTTCCTAGCCACTATAAGGTGAGCATCTTTCCTGCATGCAATTTGGCCATGTGATGCTCTCCTTTGTTAGAAGCACCAAGCGATGGAGTCCAAGTGACTATAAAACTGAAACTTGTGAAACTATGAGCAAAATGAATCTTTCTTGCTGAGCAGCTGTTTATCTGAGGCGTTTTGTTATGGCAACTGAGAACTGAGAAGCACATTTGGTGTTTGTCTCTGCTATGGTGACCAAGTGTTCTTATTTGCCTAGGACTAAACATTTTGTGGAATGCAGGACAGTTACTGTTAAAATAGTGCAGCCCCAGGCAAAATGGGGCAGTGGGTCACCTTTCCTTGTTAGCAGCTAGAAGTAGAGAATGGAATCGTTTTGTTCGCTGCTGGTGTCCAGAAGAGAGTCTGGTGTAAGAGGTGCACAATACATTTTAATTGAATGAACAAGTTTCTTTCCTTTTTTTTTTTAAGTTCCTTTTACCCATGAGGGATGTGCTGGTTTCCAGGATGAAAAAATATGCTTTAGATTAAAACTTTAAAATAGTAGAAAAAATTTTAGATTTTGCGTGTAGGGTAAGCTCTGCTGGGTAGTGAAGCTAATGCTCCTGCAGCTCCTCACCACTTGTGGGGAGAGCCTTTATTGACTGTACTCTGCCTGCACAGAATGTGAATGAACCTTGTCACTCTTCCTCTGCTCTTTACTGTGCTACCCACAGAAAGACACCTTTTGAATGGATTGTTGCAGGGTAGTTTCCATTTCTGTAAAAATGAGATACATGCCACAGTGTGTGAGCTGAAGTGGGTTGCATGTTATACTACTGGAAAATGCCATTTAGTGTGTGGTATTCCTATTCCTAGGTACTTCTGAGTGCCTTGATTGATACCACATTTTAAAATAGAATACACTGTCATTTTACAAAGTTTTATTTCATTCCTCTTTTCAGACCTATAGAATACTTATGTTTGGCCTTCAAGTTAGACATAGTGCCCATGACAGATAAGTAAGAAAATTTTGGTATCAGGTGGTGAGAGTAGGTTAGAGGTATGTATAGAAGGTAGTGTGAGAATGTAGAACAGACCACTTTACCAGGGCCATGCATATATAATAAGTATCAAGGCCTTAGAAACATACTTTTTTTTTTTTTTTGTCTTTGTGGAGATAGGGTCTTGCTATGCAGTTCAGGTCTGCCTTGAACTCACTTTGCAGCCCAGGCTGGCCTCTAATGATCTTCCTGCCTCAGCCTCCCAAGTGCTGGGATTACAGGTGTGTGCCACCACGCTTGGCTGAAATATACTTTTGATTATTTATGGATAGTTTATATTTTAATGTAACTGTTATTGATGAACATCCAGAAATTGTGCAAATCCTAAGTGTTTATCGTGGTAAATTTGAAAAAATAAACATACCCATGCAACTAGGGCATTGATGAAAAAACAGTATTTCCAGCATCCAGAAACCCCACTCTGCCCCCTTCTGTGTCTTTGATGCCTTGCTTAGGAATGAACAGCTGTGCTGACTTATGTATCACTATTTTAAACTTCTACCTTTTATCTTCATACAAATTGAATCAAACAGACATACTTGTGTGTCTGGTTCTTTTATTGAACATTTATTTGTGAGCTTCACCTACATAGAGTTTTTAGTTTTTATTGTTCACATTCAGTGCTGATGGTATTCCATTGAATGAGTGTGTCTGAGTTTGTCTGTGCACTGTACTATTGAATGTCAATTGGATTATTTTCAGTTTTTTGGCTGTTGTGAACAGTGTCACTGTCAATATTCTTGTGCAAGTCTTGGTGACTATATGTATTCATTCCTGCTGAGTACATATTGAAGGGTGGTCTTGCTGGGCCACAGTGGTACGGATTGGCCAGTTTCAGGTCTCTTACCTTTACTAGTTTACCAGTCACAGTTCAGTTGTAATTAGAATAGGGAAAACTGAATATATGAAATTCTTACTACTTAAACAATAGAACTCTAAAGAATATAAGACTCGTGGTTGTAGAGAGCAGCTATTTAAGGCTTAGGGGAAGAAACAAACCTGGAAGATCTGCATCTTCCTGCCATTGCTACTGCCAAGGCTGAGATTCTACCTTCTTGTTGAAGAGGTCATGGCTGCAGAACACTGGAAGATGGAGACCCTCACTGGGGGGTGCTATGGGCTGGAGCTGGTGCTGGTGGCCTACCAGGTGCTGATAGGAGGAGCTGTTGAGTAGAAAGGAGCAGGTACAGTGAATTAGGGTAGACAGTGGGCACTGCTGGGTTTTCTGCATACTTCTGGCAGCCTCACTGACGTGTATACCAGCTCTTCCCTGTGTTGTGCCTGTCACTCATTGTATGAATTGGCAAAGGAAAATGTGCACACAATCCAGCCCAGTTTGAGAACAGGTTAGAAAGGAGAGGACTGAGGGACAGAGATGTGATAAGTCAGTGGATGGCACAATTAGACAATGCCAAGCTTATCTTCCAGTTTATTACTTTCTTCTCTTAGATTTCTCTAATGAATTGTTAATTTTGGATAATGTATTCTTTGATTCTACAACTTTATTTTATACAATTTCATGTCTTCTCTATAATTTCTGATTCTCTGGTGAATTTCGTTATTTTTCATTCATATTCTACATAGTTTTCTTCATGTTAATCATGTTTATTTTCTAGGCCTTGTGAGAGAGTTCTGATATCTGAAATATCCTTAGGTCTGTTTGTTTTGTCTACTTTTCCTTTGGTTATCAGTAACATGGTTGTATATCTGGTGTTTTGAGTAGTTTCAAGTGAATGTCAGGTATTCAGCCAAAAAACTTTAGAGGTCAGGTTGGGGTTGTAACTCAATGGTAGAGTAGATGCTTAGCACGTGCCACACCCTGGGTTCAATCCACCACAAAAACAAAACCATAAAACAGCAGAAGTTCCAGATCATGTATTTTCTGCCAGAGAGAGGATATGTACCTCCCATGATGGGTGCCTAGGCTGATCACCTCAATCCAGATAAGAAGTTTGCTGCGTTGAATGAGCCTGGTTTATGGCTTTGCGAAGGCCACTTCTGTGCCTGAAGTAGCTCTCTCTGGTTGTACCTGGGAGCCTGCGGTGATCATTGCTCTTAGATGGTTCTAAGTGTCTTGGCCTATAACATATTTTTAAAACCAAATGCTATGTCATTTATCAAATATTTAAAACATAATCAGTATGGATCTTCGCACTCATAAAACCCAGATTCTAAATTGTATCTTACAAGACTGCAGATACCTCTGCTTTGCCTTACAGAGGCTTTTTCTTAATTTTTAACTTCTTGCCTGAGGTTGTGCCAAGATCCATCAAAGTCTTGAGAGGAACTGGCTGCATGTTTGAGGTCTCTGAACACTCTGCCAAAAGTTCCAATGGTTTTGCTGAGCTTAAGCAGCAGCTCTGTGACTGGGCCTGGCCTGGATTATCAGCCTCCCTGCTGTGCAGGAATTTGCAAATGTCCCAAAGGTGAACACAGCTGCAGAAGTCCTGTTCCTTTCTAGATTCTCTGCCCTTCCAGTTCTCATTGCTTCCATGGACAGCAGATGCCCTCAGATAGATAACTATGTTTTATCTAAATTCGTGCCTGTTCTTAGTGAGAATGAAGGCCTGTACAAAGTTAATCCATCCCATCTGGAAATTTATCAGTTACATTGTATTTTGAGAAGGTGTAATTTTACTTTTTACTTTCAAAGCAAATGTACAAAAACCTTAGTGAACTGTAAAATGCCACACACTTTCGTAGTAAGAATACAGAATTAATCAAAATGAGTTATTAATAAGTAATAAAATGTTAACAAAAATTCAGTAAAATTAATTAATAGAATTAATGAAATGTGCTGTAATGCACTTCTTTCTTCATTATGAAAACCTGGATGTTTAAGTTGCAGTGGATTTTCCTAGTGCAGAATAAGAACACTGCAATTGCTAATCAAAGGAGGTACCAATGAATGACCCACGTGAATCTGAGAAAATTAGTAGAAAATTTGATAGAAAATTGGCTTATGTGATGAGAAATTAAAACTTCTACATGTACTGTTATTATCTATTTTAACTTAGCAATCATGGAAACATTTTATGAGGTAGGAAGAAAATTGATATTATTATTTTACTTCCTTTAGGAAGGAAGTGAATGTACTTCCTAAAGGAAGAGAGTGGAAGCCTCCTTATTTAAAAATGATTTGTAGTTTCACCTATTTTTCCATTGTTGTTGCTCTTTTACCCAGTTGTGGTCTAGAAGAAGAGTATTAATATGCACACACACATATAATTTTAAAGCATGTGTTACAAACATAGCTTTGAGAGCATAGTTGTAGAAAAACAGAACATCCTCAAAGCACAAATAAGGTACATTTAAAAATGTTCCCTCAAATACAAATAAAAAAGGCAAACCAAGTTATTTTTGAAATCCAACAGCAAATATAACATTTAGCAGATGTTGCTAGTTTTGATTTACTTGATTGAATTTGTAAAAATGCTTTTGGGAAAATGAGGTACTGATTTTAGACTATTGCAGTTCTAGAATATGCTTTTCCAAAGGAGTTTTATAGTGATCAGTTTTGAAGGTTAATCTGTTGTTTTTGGTTGATCCTCTCTGTTACCTGTTTTTATGACTTCCTGTCCTCTTCATCATTCCCTTTGAAGAGTTGAGTTTTAAAATTATATTAATACATTTTCATTACTAACAACCTAAGAAATACAGATATGAACCAAGAAATACAAATCTGTAATTGCAAACAATTATAGACAAGTTTTAATATTTTAGTGTATTTTTACTTTTGGTAAAAAGTATGCACACAATGTCCTCATATGTGTGTGTGTGTATGATTTTTTGTATATATATATATATATATATATAAATTTATATATTATTGTCACCATTTCTCCTGTGACATTATCAATTCATCTGAAGCATCTTTTAGAATTGGTTTCTTTTCTTTTGATCTGCTCCTGACTGTACTACTTGCTCAGAAAATAGAAGACTGGTATCTTTAACCAGTCCATTTTCTTTAAGTTTGTTAGTCATAGAAAGCAAAGAGGTCTGCTCAACACTATTCACTAAATAAATGGTAGCTGTTTGTAAATTCTTAACTCTCTTTTCCCTTACCGTGAATAACTGATAGTTGGTTATGGTTAATGACTTGCTGAAACACCATCTGTAAATTCACCCTTTTAAGCCTAATGTTTATGAGCAGAGAGTCTCCTTATTTCTTTTAAGAAGATAATGGAGAAGTGAAAGTGTTAGTAAAATATCCGAATTGTTTTTGGATAACGTCTGCACTTCGCTGAGTAGGAGATGAAGAACCTGCTTTTCAAGAGGACTTTATTTTAATTGGAGAAACTAGATTTAATATTAAAAGAGAAATACTGTAGTATTTCAATACGGTGTATTGACATTGTATGCTGTATACTCCTGTGTAGCATTACTGTATTTCTAAGGAATTGTTTACTTTTTGTCTTCTCTGCAATTCCAAGAGTACGTTGCAGGCAGAGACTATCATCTTATTCATTGCTGGTTTTCTAGTACTTATTTGTGATACCAGATACCCAGTAACTTTTACAGTAAGGTTTTGTTTTTCTAATGGATGAGCAAGGCCAGTTACCACTTAATGACACAGGAATTCTAGTGGGATTGTGACTGTTGAGCTTAGAGTGAGGTGAGGCTTTGTGGAAGAGGAGGGGTTTATCTGGGTCATCAAATGGGCATAGGGCTTAGAAGGTAAACAGAAAAGGTGATACGCATTGTATGTAGGCAGGGGGACAAAGAAACATTGTGTACCAAGAATGGCATATAGGAAGCAGTGACCACCCAGTTTGCTTAGAGTAGAGTCTGCATAGGCAAGTAGAAAATACAGTTACAGAGGTAGATTGAGGCACAATTTAGATGTTTAGAACACAAGCTAAGGGCTGTTAATGGCAAGTTTGTGCTGTGATTTTTAAGAAACTACCATTAAAAAAAAAAAAGGAAACTACCATAGACTTGCCTTTCCCCCTCACCTAAGTGATGTGGTTTAGCAGCACATTAAAGTTTTGGGAGTGGTTCGTAATTTCAGGAATCATTTTTATCCTTATATATTGAAGATTCCAGAAATTTTTGATGTTTTTACTTTTTAGCTTTCTGCTAAGTATATTTCTACACTAGTGTTAGTTTTTCAGTGGAATAAAATTTTTATTATGCATTGAAAAATGTGCAGTAAATTCTTGATTATATTTCTTTAAGATCTTGAAATTGTTTCATAGTTACTGTTTATTTTAAGTGTAGTCTTACAATTAGCCTTTTGACATTCAGGGTCTTAGAAAGGTTAATTAAAAGAAAACAACTGTTAGAACTTTTAGTTTTAGAGTTACAGAATTATTGCAAAGGTAGGTACAGAGAATTCCTGTGTACCCTACATTCAGTTTCCTCTATTGCTGATATATTACTATGGTACATTTGTGACAAGTACTTAACCAAAATTAACACATATTTATTAACCAGTCAAGACTTTATTTGCATTTCTTTAGTTTTCCTCCAGTATCCTTTTTCAGTTTCAGGCATGCATACAGAATTCCATGTTACATTTAAGTCCTCATGTCTGTTTCCTGTTTAGGCTCCTTTTGGTTCTAAATGTTTCGCAGACTTGCTCTGTTTTTGATGACAGATTGTGGAGTAATTGGTTAGATAATTAACTGAATGTCCCACAGTTGGGATTTGTCTGGTGCTGTTCCTTCTCATGGTTATATAGCGGTTGTGTCCTTTGGTAGGAAGACCTCAAAGGTACAGTGCCATTTTCATCACATGGTATCAAAGGAACACACTATCAGTAAGGCTTTTCACCGTTTATATTGGCTTTGCGTTCCTGGCCTCAGGGAATGTTTGTTAGGCCTCTGTATTTCCTCTCTTTTGGTACTGTACTGTTTGGAAGGGAGTCAATGTGTGTAGCTCATATTTTAGAAGTAGAGAGTTAGGCTCTTACAAGGAAGAGCATACAAATTTTTTGGAGTGGTTCCTGCCTACTTACTTATTTAGTCAACCTTTTCTATCACTGTGGACTTAACAGATATTTAGCTTTTGTATTTTTATAATACAATATGGTATTATATATTTTGTTACCAAATTGTTCCAGCTTTGGCTATTTTAAGTTGTTTTAGCTGGCTCCTACATTTCTTTGGCGTGCTGACCATCACCGGTGTTTTGTTTGTTTGTTGGAGAATTCTTACTTTCTGGCTGTGTGAGATCCTCTAGGCTCAGCTTCTGTATGTCCTATTTCTGCTGTAACTTCAGTTTTCTCCAACGAGCTTTGATTCTTTTTGTTGGAGAAAGGTTTTATAAATCAGCGTAAGTGGCAGGTGTGCTTGTTGTGACCAGTGTATCATTGCTTTTAGGCCCTCTCAATTAACAGAGCAAGAAAACCTATGTATCTGTAAATGTTTGTATGTGTAATCATCTGTATTTGAATTAAGTAAAACATGATTTCTGCAACTCTAATCTACTGCTACATGGGTCATTGTAGCCCTTAGGAAGGTTGTTTTGTGATATTTGTGTGTGTCCTGATTGCTGCTCTTTTGTGGTATTATTCTCCTTCTTTGTTAGCTAATCCCTTGTATGGATATATAATTGTGTCTGTCCTAAATTTAAGCCTGGTCCTAGGGATACACAGGTGGGTGATTCATTGAAAGAGTTAGCGTTTCTTCAGTAGCTGTTAAATTAATAACTATCACACGTAGGTACTGTGTTCCATTCTCACAGTTAAGAAGTGGAGAAAATGTGGCTACAGAATGTTATGATCTGAAGAAGAATGTTTCTGTGACTTAAAGTAGAAAATGGGAGTAACCAAATCCAGATGAAGGTGAAATTACTTCTGGAAGGGCAGTTATATAATAAATTATATAATAAATTATGGTATGATGCAAGTGATAGAAAATACAACTAAATTGTCTTCAGTAAAAGAAACAAAAGGAAGGAAGGAAAGAAGGAAGGAAGGAAGGAGAGAAAGGGTTTCTTGTTCATGTAGTAGAAAAGACCAAGGATAGAACTAGCTTGGAGCAGGACTAGAGCTTAAACAATGACATCTGGGCTTTGCTGTGCCTTATGTGTATGCTGGCATTGTTCTCAGGCTCTCCACAGTATCTTCTAGAATATCATAACATGAAGTCATAACGACACTTTTTGTCTTGGTTAACCTCACCTGGATCCTCGCCTCTGTGAACATTCTTGCTCTAGGGGATAGAATATGCTGATTAGCTTAGCTTTGTGCCTGTGTTCCATTCCTTTCACATGTATTGGTTTTGTGATTATTGAGCTTCTTTATTTTCTAAACTTGTTACATTTTACTATAAAATGCTTTTTTTTATAGAACTGAATATAAGGGGTTGGGGATATAGTTCAGTGGTACAGCGTCTTCCTATTAAGCACGAGGTCCTGAGTTTGATTCCTGGTACAAAAAACTCTGAATATATTCAGTATATGAAAATTAATCAGTGTAATTGTTCAGATTGAGGAAATTCAATTAACCCTAAACAGGCTGCACCTACTTCTAGACACATCATGACAAGATTACTGAAGAAAAGGCAGTGAGGAAAATCTAAAAGCAGTCAGATAAAACTTAACAACAATGGAAGACAGGGTAGTTTCATGATAACTTCAATGTGATGAAAGAAAACAACTCATTTAAAATTCCATATCTAGCAAAAATGTTCTTCAAGAATTTTCATGTAAAGAGAAAGAAAAAGTTTGGTATCAGCAAACCCTTAGTAAGCTCCCCCTCCCATGGTACTGGGGACTGAACCCAGAGTCTCTACTGAGCTACATCTTCCGTCCTTTTTAATTTTTTAAATTCTTTCGGGTCTCACTAAATTACTTAGTTACTAAGACTGGGCTTGACCTTGTTATCCTCCTGCTTCAGCTTCCTAGAGTGCTGGGATCATATGTATGTGCTGCCATGGCCAGCTAAACCTTTAATGGATTCGCAGGGAGAAGGGGAAAAAAATCTTGATCAAGGACGCAGAAAAGAATGAAAAGCAAGGAATAGTGAAGGAAAGTGCAGTAAAGAGGGTACAAAATTGCACACTATTCAGAGGGTGTGTAAGGTAGAACTGTTTTATACATTTTATGAGTATATTATATTCCCAATATACTTCCAATAGGCAAGTATTAAAATGTAGCAACTTTTCCTTGAGAGAGGGCAAGTGGATTATTGTCAGGTGCAAAGGGAAATTACATTAAAACATGGCTTAACAGGTGAATATTCTCTACTTTTCTCTTTTTGTATTGCTGTAATTTTTTTCATGGGTGTATCTGTAATATATTGATGTTCCCATCTTGCAGATCTTTGAATTTATTTACTTAATCAGGGTTAAAGCCTGAGCAACAGTGATTCTGGAAAGCCAATTTTAATACCTAAGCAGAGCTGGGAATTATAGCTAGTGAAAATGAATATGGGTAAGCCAGGCTTGAATTCTAGTCTCAGGTCTGTTGATTAGATTACGCTGGCTAAGGTGCTCAGCATCTGTATATTTGTTTATTGATAAAACTGATAATGTTAGTACCTACTTCACAAAGCTGTTGTGAGTAATGAAGGAAAATATTATTTGAATGTAAAAGCAGAGACAAAACCAGAGGTATGGAGGCCAAAATGACCAGGGGCCTTATGTAACTGTAACCAGGGACAGTTCAGCAGATAGCTATATTTTCAAGTCCTCTAGTTTCCCTTTGTAGTTGAGCAGCTAATTTTGATTTTTGACCTTACACTTAAGCTGTTGATAGAAATGAGGTTTTATACTTATTGAAAACCTTAAGGTTTGGGATTATTTTTCTGTATGTGTGTTAGCTATAGAGATGGGCACATTGAAAAATACTCATAAATTTTGAACCTGGTTCTAATGTATGTTTTCTCCAACATTTTTAAAAGTGAAAAAAAAAACCCCTGTAGCCATTAAAAAACATTTTTTAGAGAAATTATCTGCATCCGGCTGAGAATTTTATGCCAAGCTGCAGCCCCCACATGAGCTTTGGAGAGCCAAGATATTTAAACCTGCAAAGTTAAAGTGCCAGCTCAACCAGTACACTGGTCTGATGTAATCCTTTAACCACAGAGTGGTTTGTAACCTAGCATTGAGAGTGACTCAGTAGACCTTGTATACATTTTTTAAAAATGTTTTTAAGTTGTTGGGATTATGAAAATACCAGAGAAGTACAATATCATTGTAAGCAAAACATTGAACACATTTAACGTATTTTCTTGAATATGTTTCAAGAACATTTATGAAGAAGCCAGATTGGAAATTAAAAATCTGAATTATTATGGAATTTTTAAAAGAAGGGTACCTGGTTACTTAGAGTCACTGAAATAGTCTATCAGGAGATCTGCAGTCACTTTTGAAAATCAAAGCTGTCCTTTCAGAGATTAAAAAATTAATTTGTAAGAATAGTGATTGATAAAACAATTAGATTTAATTTGTATATTTAAGAACACATTTTCAAAAGACTTATTTATTTTATTAACTTGAAGATATTTTCAAGCTTAATATAAAGTTTGGCTTAGTTGTCTCCTGTGGAAATTATTTTCAAAAGCAAAATTTGGCCCAATGAGGTTTGATTTTAATTTAAAACTAATTTATTACATTGAAATTTGTAAGGAAAGTATGAAATAACTACTTCAAACATTTGAATTTGTATGTTTGAACTGATATATGGATTGAGCTGAGTAGAAATAATTTGAGAATTAGATTTATCTTCTATGTATATTTTCTAGTTCATAATGACTAAATCATAGGCAACCTTGTATTTTACTGAATCAGAAAATCTGTGACAGTAATTTTCAAATTTTTAAGACTAAAAATAAAAATTTGAAATACTACCCATTAACCTAATGACTTTTGACTTCCTGAAGAGAGCCTGGGCACATTTCTATTTTATTCTTATTACTGGTTTTATGGACTTCTAAAATTTAATTATTACTCAGGTTGAAATCTAAAGTTTTGTGCTATTTTACAATGTGGCCTGTGAAAATTTTTGTTTCAGAGATGTGTATAACATTTACAATAAAAGATTAAAGAAGGTTTTGAAAATTAAATTCTTAGCCAAATTAAAGAATTAAGATCCATGATACAGCTTCTTTACTTCTTAGCATCATGTTATACCTGCAAACTTATAACACATCATTTTTAGCAATCAAAGGGTTTGTTGATATAATTTGTTGATACAATTTTTAGAAGTGGAACAATTTATAGTGGAAAAAATGGGATCATTTGTTCTGTAAAATTACCACACACTGGAAATCGCTAATTGTATCTTCTTGGTATAGTTTAACACATTCTTTTGTTTCTGTAAATGGATGTATGTCCTAGAGCGCTTTCATCTTCAGTCACCCAAAGCACAGTCACAAGCCAAATTTAATCTCTCTCTTCCCACAATAGAAATTTTGAATGATGTGGAATAGTGATCGTAAGGACTGTAATGCTTTATTTTATACTTAGGAGATAGTGAGGCATCTTTAGTTTTTCCTTAGGTAATTATGTGACTGAAGATTAGAATTTGCAGTGATGCTGGTTATATCAAAATGAGGCAAATCTGTATATAAGAGATAGAAAAATCTATCCACAGCAGTGGAAGAATTATAAATACACAGTATCCTGAAGTCTTTTTTAAAAAAGAAGAGATAATCTATTTACTTAAACCCCCTCAATGACATCATTATTTCTAAAAAGCAGCAATATCACATGTTCTCATATTAATGATCTTGATTGATCAGGAAAGATGAATTGCATTAAGTATAGTTTATTTTAAACAATAACAACAGCAACTAGAGAGTTGACAGTTTGGCACTTGAAGAAGTGAAAAACTAGTTACTGTGGCTAAAAACACAGTGTTGTGACTAATCTGAAATTCCTGTCAATAATATATGTAATGTGTACACATTAAAGATTAGAGTCATCTGTAAAAGTTATGTTTTACTTTATCAAGAATAAATGGAAACAAGGCATACCATTTACCAAGTATTAATATCCATAAAAATTTACTGCATAAGCTATGTGTGGATCATGATTTTAAAACAATTGAATTTTGATAAAATATCCCTTACACTAAAAATAGCACATAATTTGATCTTTCATGATGATTCAGAAGCATTTGAGGGATTTTTTATAGCATTAGAATTATTCTTACTAACCTTGATTATCATTTTGTTGTAGCTGCATATACAGTTGATTAATGCAGAGTTCCAAAGTAATATATGATCGTAGAAAATTTTCTCTGGATTAAGAAAGTCTGAATGGTAGTCACAGAGAGTCACATAAAGGGATTTAGTGTGGATGTATTTATCGTTATGTGACTGCATACATAGACTTACATTTACCTGTGTACGCAGGTATATGTATTACTGCTAAATTCATGATTACATTGTCATACACACACACACCAGTTTGTGACATGTGCAGCTACTACCACTACGAAGGAAGCTGCAAATGGAAGGAATTTGATAAAAATTTACCAAGAGGAAATTGGCTCCAAGACATAACGAGTTTGGCTGGAGAAGATAGTGATCTTGGCACAATATACTCTCTATTTCCTTGTGAGAGCTCCAAGATTAAAAGAATTAGCTACATAGAGGCAGATGCTTGGTAGTTTTCTGGAAGCACAATTAAAAGGTTTATGAAAAACAGGAAGATCAACATCTCATGCAGGTTTTTTTGAACTAGGAACTGATTTTATGTGCTATTTTGTATCCTTTAGACCTTGTCTGTTGATCCATGATAATTTTGCTTGTTTTAATAATTGTTTTAAAAAACATTTTAAAGTATGCTAGCCTTTAGAAAGAAATTATATCTTAGAATGCTCCTAAGATACCATTTTTAGACTGTTCACACTTTTAATAATTGATGACTTTAGTCATATTGCAATATTGTATTTTCAGAATTGCTGTCCAGTTTTCTTTTGTCTACTTCTGCTTATGATTACCAGATACACTTGGCGTCCAGTAGCTGTGAGCTCTTTTGACCCTGGAAGATTTTTGGACCTGTTATTAGACCTAATTTACAGTAAATTGAGTACTGATGATCTTTCGGTTGAAAAATAATTTGAGTATCCACCTTGAATAGCTCATAATGTCCAGTACAGTATTTTCACAAAAATAAATAAAATAAATGTCCATATTTTGAGATAGTTTTTATGGTCTCATAGAAGGAAAGTGATACGAAGTAACTATGTTATTTTTAGACAATCGGTCATTCCTTATGAATATTAGTGGTGTTTTGAACCGGAGAGCCTTATTTTTATCTTTACTTTTCAGTGACTGAGGAACTCTAGCTATGTTTTTCTGCTATGTTTTGCTTATGTAACATCAGTGAACACCTGATGCATCGAACATGAATGAAAGAAGTATGGAAAGAACTAAATAATCTGTTGAGGAAACGTCCTAAAATCTTAACTCAGAGATTATAGACAGAGATGTCTGAAGGAGCCAGTCAAAACAAAAATGAGTGAAAAAGATGTAATACAGAATTAGTGGAGATTGTGACCTACTGAAATGTGTATGCCTTTTCTAAAGATTTTCAAATAAAAACTTTGTATGGGTCAAAGAAAGCATGTCTTCTGGCTGAGGCTGCCAATTTGCAAATGCTCTGTAATTCCTTAATATTATTGGAACAATCACAAAAACATTTGAGTGAAAAGAGGGTGAGTTAAAACTAAATGCAAATAGATATGTCCAATTTAAGAATCATCACACCATTTAGCAAGCTGTTTGCGGCTTTTCTTCTGGGGCATAAATGACCTTAAATCAGGGATGATGCAATCTCAGAAGGAACCTGGAAGATACTATGGATGGAAGCAGATGAGGGGTCAAGCTTAGTAAGATTTACTGCTGCAGTAGAAACAAGAATTAGCAAGAATGATAATTAGCTTTCAATTTTTAAAGTTTCTGTGGTCCTCTCCCGTACACTGCTCTGTCTTGTGGCACTGTAGTTTCTCCCCTATGCTGCCACCCAACATATGGGCCGCCTTGGATTCCAGGTGTTAATAATCATTGTTAGAAGCAGGTTGGAGATTTGAAAAATGCATTCTTTATCTTCCTGGGAAACTCTGTAGCAACTAATGGGAAGTTTCAGTGGGGGAACTTTTAGCCATTCTTAGGTCAGTTGATATTATATAAAGGTCTAGTGAGTTTATATGAAATTGTTTGGGCCTTTAATTACAAAGAAAACTTCTGTCAGAGAGATAATTAAATTTTCTAGATTTCTGTCTTGTTTATTAAATGCCTAAACACAATTCCAGAATCACAGAATAGATTCTGTAGGGCGAGAGAGTAGATCTCATCCCAGGCTCACTGAATCAGTGTTGCCAAGTGCAGAGAGCTGAAAATCTGCCTTTCTCAGATGCTTCGATAGTTGTACTGATGATAGCAAGTAAGGGAAATGAGGTCGTAGGTGTATAAGGTTCTTGCATGTGCTGGAAGAGATCAGGCTCCTTTGGTCAGTAAAGGCTGCATGTTGATGTCTTCTTCTAAAGGCATGTTTTGAAACGTGATATTTATGGAGAAAAGGAGCCCTCTTTGATGCTAGTGAGTTGACAATAGAAATTGGTGGCTTGGGATCGTAGAGTGGTGTTAATGTTCCTCAAGCAATTCGTTGGATAGGTTTATATTTATGATTATTTATGAAAACTTTGGAACATATACTATACTTTAGTCTACTGTGAGGGTATCACAGCTTGAAAAAATGATAAGGAGTGGTTTTGGACGCTGGAGAGGGACAGCTAGTTTGAAGAAGTGAAAGTTGATCAAAAGAGGTCACCAGGGCCGGGGTATAGCTCAGCAGCACAGTGCCTGCTTGGCAAGTGCAAGGTCCTGAGTTTGATTTCTGGTACCAAAAAAAAAAAAAAAATTGCTTGCATAAAAAAAGAGGTCACCATGTATTGTTAAAAATGAAACATGGTTCCAAGGCAGGCTTTGTGGTTGCTTTGCGGGGGGCACATTTTAAGTCGCTGTGGAGGGAAACCATGTGCAGGAGATGTAAAAGGTTACTGGTCTGAGACACACACTCTTAGCTTGGCCTAGAGCCTGGATTCATGTGATACCACCTGACAGCTTGTACGTGTTGAGTGTGTTGCAGTCAGGTGGAGAAAAGGTAACAGCGCCTCCTGATTAAGGAATCGTGAAGCCAATGAAACCCTCCCCTCAAACTCAGTGCTAATGGCAGACTGAAGTGCTGCTTGTTGTATACCTCCTCAAGACGCTTGTCAGTAATCAAAGCATTCTTCTCTGCTCTGGACTGGTTGTTCGCTTTTCTCTTTTCTGTCCTTTAGTAGGTCTGTTGGTCTCTTTGGAAATCTAGGTTGATTACCCACTGAATTGAATAGAGTATCTTATTGGTGTTGGAAAACCTCTGGAAGGGGTAACATGTCAGATATCTATTTCAGATATATTTAAATTTAAATTCATTTAATGGGTTATAATATGCAAGAGTATAGCCTTTTCTTCTTCCTTTTATTTTTCATTAACAAAAATGGTCACTTATTGATCTGTAGTTATTGTCATGTAGAAATACCTGAATCCTTTATGTTGATTTTTTTCTGCAGATAAATGTGAGCAGAAACCATAAGTATCCAAACTGAACCTATACTTCAATTAAAAGATTCTTGAATAGTTACATGGCCTAGTAAGAGTTTATATGCCTCCCTTTCTGCTCCTTCTCCTAGAGTGGGTATAGCAATGATGTGGTGTTATCATGTATAAGTATTATTTTCTCTTCATTCTCCTCCTTTTTCCTTTTTCTATTCCTCTCTCTTCTTGTCCCTTTCATTTTTAAGTAATTGAAACCTGACTCAGAATGACTTAAACAATAAAGGAAATTTATTGGCTTATAGAACTCAAAAGTCCAGGGTTGTACTGCACTTTTGGTGCTATGGTTAAAATACTTTTTCTCTGCTGGGCTGTCCATTGTGTTAACTTTTTGTTCCCTTACCCATATAGCTGCTCAAGTTCTTTCCCTTATGAATACAAAATTTTATTTCAGTTCAAACTCTATATTCTCCTACCATGGGAAGAAAGCAGACTCTTATTTCTCAGCAGTCCCAATTGATGTCTTTATTTCTCATTTGGTTTGATTGAGTTTGTGTCTGTAGGTGAATTAATCAGTGAGGCTAGGTGCACGGGAAATATTGATGAGGTTAGGCAGTCTGGACCTATGGAGCTTTAGCTGGAGGGTCTTACTCTAAAGCTGTGTGTGGAAATGGGGAGGGCTGGTTTCCTAAAGGAAATTTAGGTATGTTACCAGGAGGAAGAACAGATGCTGGACATCAAACAGTAGGTGTATAGTATATGTAGGTTTAGGTCAAAGATATAATATGGACTTGGATCTCAGAGGTGGAGCTTTTAGGGAGGTCCTTCCACTTTATATAGTGTACTTTGTGGATATCTTTTCATTTATTTGTCTACTTTGCATTGCTTTTTCCCCCCTCATACTTCTGTAGGTGCATGAGGCTGTTACACCAGGAAGAGCCTGGAGTAGTCTTCTTCTCTAAATTTGCCCTGCCCATTTACACACAAATTTTGTTAATAGGTCATTGGCGGCTTTAAGGCACTGAGCAGGGAGGTTCATAACTGTGATTTTAACTAAGAGGAGGAGGGTCTGGTAAATACTGATTTTAACTAAGAGGAGGAGGGTCTGGTGAATACTGAGGTTGAGTGCTCAGCTAAGGTGAGGACAAATAGCTAGCTAATACAAACCGTGTTGGGGGGGCTGCAGTCTAGCTAGGCACCATCCCTGCGGGGGTTAGAGACCAGGTGTCAGAGCCTGCAGATGTTGCTGTAGTTATATTAACAACTTGGCTGGAGCTGTCTGTTCTCTGCCTTGTACTATACTGCCTACCCATTCCCGTGGGCCTCTGTGATTATCACAGTGAGAAGGAAATGAGGATCTACTATACATTCTGATCCTGATTGAAGCAGGAGAAGTTACCTTTCTGTATAAAATGGGTAGGCACCCTTTGATGTCTTGACCTACCTTTGGCTGTAAAATACTCACTGTAAAACCAAGAATTGCTAAGCTTGAAATGCTCTTTCATACAATTTGAAGTGTACACTTTGGGAGTTAGTTTTGTTTGTTTTGAGATTGAGTTGTGTTATACTGCCCAGATTGACCTTGAACTCTTAGATTCAAGTGACCCTCCTGCATCAGCCTGTCTAGTAGCTGGGACTATAGATGCTTTGCCACTGTGATTCAAGTAACCCTCCTGCATCAGCCTATCTAGTAGCTGGGACTATAGATGCTTTGCCACTGTGCCTGGCTCTTCAATATGATTTAAGTAATTTGTTCCAAGTTTGAAATCTATGGGTGGAACTGGGATCCCTAACTTTCTCAGTAGAAACCCTTTTAAGATATTTTCTAATGAAAAGTGAAATCCTAACAAAAGTGTTTGCTTTAACTAAATGATTGCAGTTAATTTCTTGTAGAGAAACAGAAGCACACATTAACTTAAAATAAGCTCATACTGTTGTTTCTTGTAGTACAGCCAGGAAAAACAGTAACAAGCTGTCTCCTTCAAAATCACATCCCTGGATGATATTCGAGCAACCTGGAAAATTTAAATACATCCCCAGGAAAAACAATTTGAATTAAGTTGAAATCATATTTGCTAATTTCCTTTTTGCCATTGCAGTGTTACTACTCCAGGTCTCTGTGGCACTGCTTAGGTGTATGCCATCAGTGGCCAAGGTAAACAGCAATATTCATGTCAGAGCTGTGGCTGATCTGGGGTACAAAAAGCCTTTTAATGTTGGTGGTTCATTAATCAAATTTTAGTTTACATTGGCATTTCACTCTTCATTGAACTTCATACTAATACTTATTCATACTTTTTGAGAAGTAATAGATATAAAACTTGGGCATTTGGCCTCATAGATTTGATATTTAAAATGTATCTTTTAAAAATTTTGTGGATATGGATAACATTTATAGAAGAAATAGAATAAATTTAGTTATTATTCCATTTTGTACTTTGCAAGATGTTGGTATTTAGTAATTTTAGTATTTCTAGTGTTAGTTCTCTATTTTCTTTTACAAGAACGGATACTGTTTCTATTGTCTATTTGGCTGTAATATGATGAGAAGGGGAAAGGATGAAGAAGGTTCTCTTCCTTTGGAGCATGGACTTTCCTTTCTTTTCATTCCTATTCCACATTAAGAGTATCAACCATAGAAAGGAATCAACTTACTTTACTCCTGCTAATAAACAACGAGGCTGGGCCATGAGATGTGCTTTAATATTTTTGCCCTTCTATATTCTCCCTCAACTTTGTTTTCTCCCATCGATCCATCAACTTTGGAGAAAGAAACATGACGTGGAAATGACCTGGATGATCCTAGGGACCCAGCTTCGAAAGGCAGTCTACATAGCATTTTCTTAAGGGCAATAAGAGACATAGCACACTTTTAAATTTTCTAAATGGAGCCATAGGTATGCTTTTGGGATACTTTTGTTTATTTTAGATTTAAAGTAGGCTTACCTGTGGAAGGAACTAAGTGAGTAAGGTATGCTAGCTCTAATGATTCTGATATTCTAGCATAAAAGAGTATTCTATTCACAAAAGATGGATAGATAGGATGATGAAGAAATTTGGAGTGATGTACCAATAGGTTCATCTCTTGGTAGAAATTTGAAGATACTGCAGAACTTTTCTGTTAGATGTTTTGCTTGCCTAAACAGTTGGGTGAGCCTATCTAGTGAGTGGCATTTTGAAAATTCATGCTTACGATTTCTTACTTTGTCTTTTTTTTTTTTTTTTGAGTTTTGTCAGTACTGTTACAAAGTCATGTGGAAAGGTTACTTTTCAGCTATTACAGTATTTATGTATTTTGCCCAAGATGTTATCCTTGTCCTTCTCAAGAATATATAACTATTGTGTTCCCTATTGATTTGAGAATCAAGATCATGACATTACCATCAGTAGCCAGATTTTTGCTGGTTGTGATCCAGGGTATGAACTGTCAGATTTTTATCCTGCATTAAAAAAAAAATATTGAGATACACACACAAACACAGAAAAAGAGAGAGAGAGAGAGAGTCAGTTTTGATTGAGAGATGGTCAGAACCCTGGAGTAGCACCAGAACAGTACAAAAACCGAACTACAGATAAGGTGGCAGGGGATCAACAATGGTTGTTGTATTACACGTTGGTAATTTCAAAGTGTATACTCAGGACAATACAAATAGACATACAAGACTGATCAAACAACTAATCATCAATTATTTCCCACATCAAAATGACATGAGACAATAGTGCAGCCATGTGAGCCATCCCGCACATACATACTTATCTACACAGCTGTCCCCCTCTTCCTCCTCTCCTTCCCTTCATCCCGATTGCTCTCTACCCTTGAGCAGTCTCCCTTCATACCTCCCTATCTATATTCTCATCTCTAGGTTCCTACACTAATGATACTATACGCTGTTTGCACATGCACATCTGGTTTACCTCACTTATGAGTATGGTCTCTAATTGTGACCATTTGCCTATAAAAGCCCTAGATTATCTTTCTTTACAGCTGAATAATATTCCATTGTGTAAAAATGCCACCGTTTTTTAATCCAGTCCTCTGTGGATGGACATTTGGGTTGTTGCCACGATTTAGCTATTACAAATTGTGCTGCTATAAACATGGGTGCACATATATCACAGTGATATGCTGTTTTCAGATCTTCTGAGAAAATACCCAGAAGGGGCATAGCTGGATTGAGTGGGACCTCTAGACCTAGTTTGCTGAGGAATCTCCAAACCGATCTCCACAGTGGTTTCACCAGTCTGCATTCCCACCAGCAGTGCAGCAGAGTTCCGATTTCTCCACAGCCTCGCCAACATTTGTTACTGGACGATCTCTTGATGCTGGCCAATCTTACTGGGGTGAGATGAAATCTCAATGTTGTTTTTATTTGCATTTCTCGAATGACTAAAGATGTAGAACATTTTCTCATATATTTATTTGCCATTTGTATTTCTTTATATGAGAAGTGTGTATTCATCTCAGATGCCCATTTCTGGATTGGGTCTTTGAATTTGGACAGGTTCATGTTTTGTAATTCTTTGTGTGTTCTAGATAGAAGGCCTTTGTCCGAGGGACAGCCAGTTAGGATTTTTTCACAATCTGTGGGTTTTCTTTTTACTCTGCTGGTGGTTTCTTTAGATGTGCAAAACTTTTCAGTGAGATGAGGTCCCAGTTATTGATTCTTTGAAGTGTTTCCCTTGCAGTTTGATTTTTGTTCATGAACTCTCTGCCTACTCCTATGTCTTCAAGGTTTTTTCCTACTTTCTCTTCCAATTGGTTTAGTGTTTCTGTTTTAATATTGAGATCTGTGATCCATTTTGACTTGAGTTTGGTGCATGGTGATAGACTTGGGTCTATTTTCAGTCTTCGGCAAGTGGCAAGCCAATTTTTCCAGCACCATTTATTGAAGAGGCTATCTTTCTTCCAGTGAGCTTGTTTGGGCCCTTTGTCAAATATTAGGTGGCTGAATGTGTTTGTGGTTGTGGCTGTATTTTCCAGTCTGTTCCATTGATCCTCAGGTTTGTTTTTTAGCCAGTACCAGGTTGATTTTATTACAGTAGCTTTGTAGTGTAATTTCAGGTCAGGGATTGTGATTCCACCTGACTTGACCTTGTGGCCCAGAATTGCTTTTGCTATTCTGGGTCTCTTCTGGTTGCAGATGAACTTGAGGCATGTTTTCTCTAGACCTGTGAAGTATGTTGATGGTAGTTTAATGGGAATTGCATTGAATCTGTACAACAATTTTGGTAGTATGGCCATTTTGACAATGTTGGTTCTTCCTAACCATGAGCAGGGAATGTTTTTCCATTTATTGAAATCCTCTTTGATCTCTTTTTTCAGAGTACTGTAGTTTTCATTAAATAGATCTTTTACCTCTTTTGTTAGATTGATTCCTAAATATTTCATTTTCTTGGATGCTATTGTAAAAGGTGTGGTTTCCTTAATTTCTCTCTCAGTCTGTTTGTTGTTTGTGTATAGGAATGCTATTGATTTTTGGGTGTTGACTTTGTATCCATCTACTCTGCTGAATTTGTCAATTAATTCAAGGAGTCTTGTAGAGTTTTGGGGGTCTTCCATGTAAAGTATCATGTTATCTGCAAATAGCGATAGTTTTACTTCGACCTTTCCTATCCATATTCCTTTTATTTCTCTCTCTTGTCTAATTGTTCTGGCTAATGCTTCTAGAACTATGTTGAATAGTAGTGGTGACAGTGGACATCCTTTTCTTGTTCCTGTCTTTAAAGTGAAAGCTTTCAGTTTTTGTCCATTTTGTATGATGTTGGCTGTTGGTTTGTCATAGATGGCTTTGATCAGATTGAGGTAGAGGCCATCTACTCCCATTTTTTCTAGGGTTTTTAACATGAATGCATGTTGGACTTTATCGAAAACTTTTTCTGCATCTATTGAGATGATCATGTGGTGTGTGTCTTTGGCTGTATTGATATGGTATATTACACTGATTGATTTGCGAATATTGAACCATCCCTGCATTCCTGGAATAAATTCAACCCGGTAATGGGTCATGGTGTATAATTTTCCTTATGATTCGCTGCATTCTATTTGCTAGTATTTTATTGAGTATCATTGCATCTATGTTCGTTAGTGAGATTGGCCTATAGTTCTCTTTCATGGTTGGGTCCTTCTCCGGTTTTGGTATTAGAATGATACTTGCTTCTAGAAATGGGTTAGGGAGAATTGCTTCATTTTCAATTTCACTGAAGAGTTTGAGGAGTGTTGGCATTCAATCTTCACTGAATGTTTTATAAAATTCTGCTGTGAATCCATCAGGGCCTGGGCTTTTCTTTGTCGGTAAGTTTTTAATGACATTTTGAATCTCATTAATTTATATTGGGTTGTGCAGGGTTTTTATATCTTCTTGGTTCAACTTTGGTAATTGGTACATTTCTAGGAATTTGTTGATTTCTTCTGGGTTTTCTATTGGAGTAAAGATTCTCAAAGTAGGTATTAATGATCTTTTGAATTTCTGTGGGATCTGTAGTGATTTCATCTTTTTCATTCCTTATTGCATGAATTTGAGTTCTTTCTTTTTTTGATAAGACTGGCTCGAGGTTTATCAATTTTATTTACTCTTTCAAAAAACCAACTCTCTGATTCACTTATTTTTTGTAGTGTTTTCTTCATCTCAATTGCATTAATTTCTGCCCTAAGCTTTGTAATCTCCTCCCTTCTTTGGGCTTTGGGCTTGACTTGTTCTTCTTTTTCTAAAAGTTTGAGGTACAACATTAGGCTATTTATTTGTTCTCTTTCTGTGTGAGTTCATCGCTATAAATTTCCCTCTGAGGATTGCTTCCATTGCATCCCACAGATTCCTTTAAGTTGTATTTGTATTTTCATTTGTTTGCAGGTATTTTCCAATCTCTTCTCTAATTTGCTCTGTGACCCATTGGTTATTCAGGAGGTTGTTGCCTAATTTCCAAGTGTTTATAAAGTTTTTGGAATTTCCTTTGTTGTTAATTTCCAGTTTCATTGCACTGTGGTCAGATAATATGCATGGGATAATTTAAATCCTTTTGCATTTAAGTAGGTATGCCCTATGGGCTAGAATGTGGTCTATTTTAGAGAAAGTCCTATGTGCAGCTTAGTAAAATGTGTATTCTGGTTTTGTGGGGGGGAACACTCTGTAAACATCTACTAGGTCCATTTGTTCACACATTTGGTTCAGGTCTGTTATATCTTTGCTGAGTTTTAGTCCAGTTGACCTGTCTCTTTGCATCAAAGAGGTATTTAGGTCCCCTATTAAAATAGTGTTATTGTTTATTTGGTTTTTTATGTCCGCTAAGATTTGCCTTACATAGTTTGGTGCTCCAGTATTTGGTGCATACATGTTTAGGATTGTTATCTCTTCCTCTTGCAGTTTTCCCCTAACTAGTATATAGTAACCGTCTTTGTGTCTTTTGATTGTTATCAGTTTGAAGTTTGCATTGTCTGCAAACATAACAGCTACCCCTGCTTTTTTCTGGGAACCTGTTGCATGGAGGATTGTTTTCCAACCTTTGACTTTCAGTCTATGGATTTCCTTTTGAGTAAAGTGTGTTTTCTGTATACAGCATATTGTGGTATTCTGTCTCTTAATCCAATCTGCCAGTCTGTTTCTTTTGACTGGTGAATTGAGGCCATTTACATTGATGGGTATAACTGTTACACGTTGGCATATTCTTGTCATGTTGTTTACTTCATGTTGCTTTCCTACTTTTGCTGTTTAATTTCTTGTTCTGTTTAAGGGTTCCTTTCTATTGTTGTTCTTGGGATTGTGGTCACTTTTTTCTCTGTCTCGAATATCTTTCAGTACTTTTTGTAATGTTGGTTTGGCACTCATGAACTTCCTCAGTTGGTCTTTGTCGTGGAAATATTTTATTTCTCCATCGAATTTGAAGGATAGTTTTGCAGGATACATCAGTCTGGGGTGGAAACTGTTTTGTCTGAGAATCTGTACTATCTCTCTCCAAGCTCTTCTTTATTTCATGGTTTCTGTTGAGAAGTCTGCTGTGATTTGGATGGGCTTTCCTTTATAGGTGATCTGTTTCTTTTCTCTAGCAGCTTTTAATATTGTGTTCTTTTGCTACATCTCTGGGATCTTGACTATTATATGCCTGGGGGTGGTTTTATTTGTGTTGTGGCTCATTGGAGTTCTATATGCTTCATTTACCTGCACATCAGTTTCTTTTACCATTCTCTGGAAATTTTCTGCGATTATTTGTCCAAATATTCTTTTTATGTCATTTGTGTTGCCTCCTGCTGTTTCACTGATTCCTATTCATCACACATTATTTCTCTTTGCTTCATCTTGCAGCTGTTGGATTGATTTCTCCTGGTTCCTTGTTGACTTTAAGAGATCCTTCCTTTCTCAGTCATTAGGTATCAGGCTGTCTTCAAGATCTGAAATTCTATCTTCGGATTAATTCAAGCGGTTTTGCAAGCTTTCCGTGGCAGTTTTCATTTCCTGGAAATCTCTTTGAGACTGTTTCATGTGTTCTAATTCATTCCTGAATTGCTCATTTAATATTTCCGTTTGTTGCCTTTTATCTTCTAGTCTCTTATCTGTTTCTTCCCTGTATGTGTGAAGCATTTCTTCCATTATTATTTTCGTTTCATTTTTTGCCTGAGAGATTATTTCAGATTTAATCTCTTCTATGGCTTCATGGAGTTGTTTCTTTACTTCAGATGTGATCATTTCAGATATTTTAGGTACGTGGTTTCCTAGTTCTCCTATGTCATTGTGTCCTGTACTTGTTCTGGGTGGAGTTGTGTTCTGAGACTGCATTTTGCCCCTTTGTTTTGTCATTTTGAATGTCAGATGACTGGTGCTGAGCTCCTGACTACCTAGGCAGCTCACTAAGGACTCTAGGGACCCTAGTTTACGTGGATGTCAAACTAAACCCAGGGTGGTAGCAGACTGTGGATCACTGGGCCCAGGGACCCCAGGCAATTGCTGGGGTGCTCAGCTCAGACCACAGCTGCTATAGTGGGAGAGTGCTGGGCTTCGGTACCAGAGTGTCCAGTGTGTGGACGAGAAGAGTGTGGGTCTCAGCCTTGAAGCCTATAGTGGTTAGGCAGCGGCTTCTGTTTCGGGTTCCTCAGATAGCTGGTCAGGGGGTAGCAGGGCTCTCCTCCCAACCCCGAGGACCCCAGAGTCTGAGGCTGACTCCACTCTGCAGGTCTCAACCACCAGCAGGGACTGGCCCTCCAAGTTGGATTTCCTTCCTAACTCTAACGTGTGGAGCTTATCAGAGGAGAAGGGTTGCGCTGCTCATGAGGTGTCGCAGGTCGCTGGAGATAGGTCCCAGTTGCAGAGCTGGGAGGCGGGCAGTGAAACACCGGCCGCCCAGGTGTCTCAGAGAGTCTGCCTTTGTCTCTGGATGAAGGTCCCAGTCACACAGTTGGAGCATGAGCAGGAAATGCGGTGCGGTCCAGGTGTCTGCAGGAGTCCACCTTTGTCTCTGGATGAAGGTCCCCCAGAAGTATTCTAATATTGGTCTGTTACCCATTAATTTGGGTACTGCAGATTTCCGTTTTTTCTAATAAGTTTCTCCTGAGTTGTCAAAGACTGTAATTAACAAAACTTAAAATATCACAACAATCACAACTCTCAGATTCAATAGACTGTGCTCAAGAATAAAGAATTATTAGAATATTTGGGGAGAAAGCCACTGAGCATCACAAAATTACTCTGTTTAACTTTTTTCTCATCAATATGAGTGGATCTCAAGAGTATACAATGTTCTCTTCATATCTACTCCATTTGGTTCTTAGTCGTTGTATCTTTTCGAGAATAAAATCCTAAGACATTTTCTGCAAGTTAAAACTGTCACTACAAGGAATATGACTGACAGTGTTGTGTTGCCTTTTGTGATAGCCTCACGGCCGTAAATATTAGAAGGATAGCTATGCAGAAGAGGAAGGAGACGTTCTCAGTGTAGACCTTAAGCTAGTTTCTCTTAATTCAGTTTCCCTTTTCCCACCTCCAAATTCATGTTATATTAACTCTGCTTTTTTTTTTAAATGAAGAAACTAAGAAAATATGTTTAAAACATTTCATTTGATTAGTTTAGGTGGCATATTAAAGGAATTGTGTGTAATAACTATGCCGATGCACGGTGTAGATGCTCCTTGCTGATAACACTCAGTCCTCTAACAAACAAGTCTGTTACAAACTTATTTTTGCTATAATGTTTTGTATTCTCCAGATGAAGTGACATTTTAAAAATACATGCTCGTTCAGTTACTGTTCTGTTAGAAATGTAAAATGTCATTGGTCATTTCCTAAGACTTTCTGTTCAGATGAGTGTAACACAAAGGGTTTGGGGTGAGAGAAGCATAATAAATAATAATTATTACAATTAAGACTACTGGATTTTAGCATATTACAGTAGCTTTGGGAAAATGTCTTTTGAGGCATGGAATATAAGGAATGAAAGCTTACAGTTACTTGCAGGATACATTTATGGAGAGAGTGAGGGTAACCAGTGAGGGTAAATGATGCAGTGATTTGTTTTCCAGAAGGGTATGGAACTAGCTAACATTTAGTCAGTTAGAAGAGACAGTTGAAATATGAGCTCATAAAACATGTAAGTGGCACATGGAATGGAGTTTCTTAATGTTGAGATTGTAAAACAGTTTGAAATGAAATGAATGAAGTGTACTGTTCTGTGTAAAATTTCATATTTTCCGTTATGAAAGTTTGTGCATATGTTATATATATATATACACATATGTGTACATACACGTATAAATACATGCTCAGAAAATTTGGAAAAGATGGAAAAAAGAGAAGAGAAAAACCCTTCTAAATAACTTCCAATTATAGATACCATGTATTAATATTTTTTTCCTAGTAAATTTTCTGTGCATAAATGGCTTATGCTGTGGAGGATTAGAGAGAATGAGGGTAACCAAAGATGTGATCATAATTATATATGTATGTGCAGAGGTCTGTCTCTGTCTTCATTTAATGTTAACAAAAATATTTTCTGTTATTGTAATATACTCATAGAAACATTGGTTGCTTATTATTCCTTTTGATGACTTTTAATGATTTTAAAAACATTTCTTATTATCAGGCTGTTATAATTTATATGTAGATATCCTCTTAGAGCTTCATGCAGTCATAGGTGGGGCTTTTCGGGGGTGGCTGGATCTAGGGCATGTGATGCTGGGATTAAGGATGTGGTGCTGGGATTAAGGGTGTGGTGCTGGGATTAAGGGTGCTGCACTGTGGGTGTGGAAGGCACCAATCAATAGGCTTAGAGCCTGGGTAGAATATAAAGGGATAGAAAGAGGGTGCTGCTGCTTTGCTGCTGTTTGCCTGCCTTCCATCCCATGGACTGTTCCTTCTCTGTGATGCCCCTTTGCCGTGCTGCCCTGTTTTGGAGCTGGTTGACTAGGGACTAAAACCTCTGCAAACTAGAGCTAAATAAACTTTTCCTACCTTAACTTGTGGGTGTTGGGTAATAATGAAAAAAGTAACTAAGACACAGGTATTTAGATTATTTGTAGTTTCATATTATAAATGACTCTTAAGTATGTTTTTGTTTATAAGGCTTTTTTACTCCTTAGTTTTAATTACTTTTTTAGCTGGATTCCTAGAGACAGGATTTCTGGGGGTATTGAGAGTGAATGAACATTTTAACGATTCTTGATAGATGTATCTACGAAGTTAACTCTTATGTGTTACACACTCCATTAAACAAACTATACTCTCAGTTATTTACTGAAAAAAAACAATTTGGCTAATTTAAGATACAAATTTTGTTTCTGATAATTTTTGCTCAGTTTTTCTGTCTTGTAGGGGAAGCTGGGTGAGGGGCAGGAGCATTCAGGAATCCCGTAGGAGCAAGAAATAATCTGTAGAGCGGAATAAAGGCCTGCACTGGAGTAGAAGTTAGGCTAATGAGTTGAAGCAGACACTGACCTAGCAGGACTAGCTGAACCCTTGGAGCAGGCTGTGGAGCCTCAAAGAGTAAGGAAGAAACACAGAATGGACAAAGGTGTGACAATCTGTAGGGTACCCCAGAAGGGCCAGGCATTGGTGTCGTGTGCAGTCTCTGTGGTTCAGGAAGTCTGGGGAGGGCGTCTGATTTACTTGAAAGGGAGGCATGCTATTATTGTGTACACTTGTTTTTTTCTAGTGCTGGGGATTGAACCCAGGGCCTCAGTGTATTTCTCTATCTTGGTGAATGTTTATGTTTCAGTTTTGTTGTGTTGGAGATCAAACTCAGGACCTCAACCATGCTAAGCAAGGTATAAGCCACTGAACTACATCCCCAGCTCCCTGAATGTTTCTGATGCATGTGAAAGGAATGCATACCTGTTATTTTTCGGTTTTGTTTGTTTTATTATTATTATTATTGTGTGTGTGTGTGTGTGTGTGCGCGCGCGCGTGTGCGTGCGCACGCGCATGCATTACTAGGCATTGAACCCAGGGCCTTTACACTGAGCTACATCCCCACCTCTTTTTTATTTTTTGAGACAAGGTCTCACTAAATTGCCTGGACTGTGCTCAGACTTGTGGTCCTCCTGCTTCATCTCTCAACAGTGCTGGGGTTATAGGCGTGAGCCAGCCCACCTAGTTTCATGCTATTTGAAAAAGAAATCTTATTTTACATGCGCATATATTACGTTTTCAATGAAAAATTTGTTAATGAAAAAGGCAAGTTATTTTGATTTGATTACTAAAATGATTGAATACTTTCCATATATCATTAGTCAGTTTTGATATCTTTTTAATTATTTGATAGACATTTGGGCAAAAATTTGTGGTAATGCTTCAAATAAGTTTTTTCATATTTCTGTTTTACTCCAGTTTTCATCAAGTGAAAATTTTATCATAAGATTATTTTTGTAAAAGAAAAAGTTTTCCATGAGAAAACTTTTCTCCTTTTCAGTACTGGATCGTGGTGGTCTCAGTCCTATCTGCTTATTATGTGTGCTTTCCTCATTACTCCTGCCAAAGGCATGAGCTACTGGTACATTAATCCCAACTTTTTCCATTTATTGTTGTCCCTGTGCATGTCTAACTTTGCTTGAGTGTGCAAAACAAAACAAAAAGCTATGGTTTTGAATAAGAGACGCCTGGACTGAAGATGATGGAGGCCTCTGAATTTATGCTTTGTCATCTCTAACATAAGTAAGCTTAGTTAAAGAGCTGAAGGTTGGTGGTGGCTATTCAAGTCTGTGGGGCTATTGATCTGGCAATACAAGGGCCCTTTGTAGTGGTTTATGACAGAGAAATGTGGAAGGGTTTGAGGGCCACTGGGGTGAGGCATCCCTCACATCAGGCATCCTGAACGGGGGTGCAAAGAATTGAATGCAGAATTTGAGATGCACCCATGACAGCTAAGAGACAGGTGCCAATTCTTTAGTTAGAAGCTGACATTTTATTGAATGGCACATTTACATTCTATGGCCTCAGTTGTTGTCTACACTTGAGTATCAGCAGAGTAATTCAACCGCTACTTAACTGGTTTCCAAAAAGAACTGGTTTAATACCTTCTCTGAACTACTTCACAGGAGTTTTACTGAGAATGAATAAGTTTCTGCTATGAAATAGTAATTCTTCTTTATTTTCTTTATAATTTATCACTTCCTGTCATTGTGTTTTTTTAGTCCTCATTTTTTGGAATTCCACTTTGCTTTCTTTTCTTTGTTAATATATATTGTGTATCCTCAGAATACGGGGCTTTATGGCTATCCTCCATGCCTGTCCTCATCTGAGATTTCTTCCATGCGTTACCAGAGCAAGTAGAGTAATAACTTTGCGAACAGAGAAAGATACACTTATTTTTCCTTCTTTGTAAAAGGCCTGATGATTTATGCTTCCTGCTCCCCAACCACGTCCCTAAAGGAATGTTGAGCACTTTTCTCTACCTCCCGCTCATGAGAGTGGAAAGCTCCAATGTCTTGCTCCAGTCCTGTGTGTTTTTAGATTTGTTTTTAAAGTATGTCCTAATCTTAAGGGGGGTAAAACCTTATATATTTTTTGTATTCTTCCTTGTAAGTTCAGACCACAGATTACCTTACCTATGAAAGTGGTTGTATAGCAATAGTAAAGGAATTTTTGTGTAGTTTAGTATATGTAAACTTCCCTTGTGTGGATATGGGCTTGCAGCTTGCCAAGAAACTAAAGAGAGCTGGTATAATTTTATAAAATATACTGAGGTGACTAAATACTTTTTCTTTTTGCTCTTGTACGTAGCAAGGACTGGGAAGGAGTACTTGTCCGAGAAATGGAGTGTTGTATATTTTCCCTATTTGTAAATATCTGATGACCTCTGAAGGAAGAGCATAGTAAGCTATGTAATCATCATTTTATGTTCTATATTATGTTGTTATCTCCTATTAATGCTTTGAATAAGGTATTGAATAACTCTGAATTTCAGGCTGTTGAGATCAAGAGGTTTCCCAGCAAGGACTTTGTGCTTTTCTTATAAAGTCACTTTCATATCATGATAAATTTATTATTCATTGTGATACCGAAGCACTTAGCTTTCTTTAATTCATTGTCTTTACTTGGACATGCCTTTAAACCTGTCCTTCCTATAAAATGAACGAGCACTTATTGTTTTGCTCACTCTTACTTGGCCTGTAAATCAGTCCATTCAGAAGAGCAGTGTACCTTCCTCCCTGGCTATCTGTGGGGGATTAGTTCCAAGAGGACCCAGGGATACTGAAATCTGCAGACGTACCAGTCCTTTATGTAAAGTGGTATAATATTTGCATACAATCTATGCATGTGCTCTCATGTATTTTAAATCATCCCTGGATTATTTAGGATACCTAGTACAATGTAAATGCTATGTAAGTAGTTCTAATACTGTATTATTTCAAGAATAATGACAAGGAAAATACCTGTACATGTTCAGTATAGATGCAGTAGTTTTTTTTCTAAATGTTTTCAATCTGGTTGGTTGAATTAATGAATGTGGAAACCACAGGTAGGGAGGGTATTACAATCTTTTTAATGAATGCATTTTTAAACTTGTTTGTTTATATTCTTGTTATCAAAGCCATCTTGAGTTTGTGTTTAAGGCATTATAGTCTTATCTACTGTGATTGTTCTGAATTGTGGTCTGAAGACCTCTGGGATTCTAGAGAACCATTTTGGGTCTGGAGTGTCAAAGCTATTTTGTAGAATCATGTTCAGAATCACATTCATTTTTTAAAATCTGTGCCGATGTTTGTACTTATATTTCAGAAGCAATGATGGATACAGCTGGTGCCTTAGCATTCATTAAGACAGTGTCATCAAACTGTTTAAGTAGCTGTGGTATTCTCTGTGGCCACACATTCTCAGCAAAAAATGCCAGTTCATTTACGAATGTCACTGAGGAAATTATTAAAAGTATAAATTTTATGAAGTTCCAACCAAAAGAAGTGAATACACCTCTTTTTAATATTCTGTGTGACAAAATTAGAAATATGCTTGGGAGACCGCAGTATACAAAAGGATGACACTTGTGTTGAGGACTATTACTGTGGTTGTTTGAGTTACAAGCCGAACTACCTGCTTGTTCTTGGGCCCCTCTTTTTCCTTGAAAGAATGGTTGATGGATGATCTGTGAATATTAGGATCTAAGTATCTGGCAGATGTTTTTTCAGAAACATAGAAGGTGAGTTTGTCACTTCAGGGAAAACAACTGGAAGTATTTACTGCTACTGATAAGATTCTGGCTTTCAAGTGACAATGGGCATTTTGGAAAACGTGTTTACTCCCTTGAGGTTGATGTCTTCAATTATCTAAAGATTTTCTGATGAGATTGATGACACTAATAAATATGATTTGTAATTATTAAATTAATGAAATTTATTAGTATTGGGATAACTTATTAAATCAATATTTTCTAAATGATCAGTGCATTAATGTATGATCCATTAGATCACTGAGTATGATCCACTTAAAGGACAGGATAAATAAATGGAATTTAAGGTGAAAATGTGAAATATTTATTGATAAAGATTCCAATTCCACATTCCAACTAGCCTTTAAGAAGTTACCACTTGTTGAGTTCTTGTACTTTTTGCTTTTAAGAGATGGTCTTGCTGCGTTGCTCCGGCTTACCCTGAACTCCTAGACTCAAGTGATCCACTTGCTTTGGTCTCCTGAGTAGCTGGACCTATGGATGTGCCCCACTATGCCTGGTTCCACTTGTTGAGTTTTGTTGTAGTATCAAAGAATATCCAGAATCGTTTGAAAAGGCTATTTAAGGCACTCCTCTTTTTCAAGCTGCATGTGTGACTAAGGCTGATTTTCTTCATATACTTAAGCCAAAATAACATATTGCAACAGATTGAATGCAGAAACAGATATGAGAATCCAACTCTTATTAAACCAGACATTAAAGAGATTTGAAAGAATGCAAAACAATGCCGTGCTTCTCACTGTTTTCTGAAAATTTAGTTATTTCATTAAAAATGTTATTCATATTAATATGTAGTGGGTTTGTTATTTTAAAATGAATTAAATATTTTGAAAAATTTTCTCAGTTTTTATTTTTAATACAGCAAATATTAATTATAGTAAATATTAATCCATAATAACTCATATGTATAGAGAGAGGCTCTTTGAGGTTCTCAATACTTTTTAATCACGTAAAATTTCCAGAACCAAAATGATTGAGAATCTCTGGTATAATTCTTAAGAGCAGGGACCTAGAGACTGATTATGGTCAAAACCCAATTCTATTGTTAGTGGCTCTGTGACCTTAAGATAGATTTGGAGCTACTTGTTGCCTTAGTTTTTTCATCTGTAAAATGGGATAAAAGTTAACATGCAGGACTGCCATAATGATTAACTTGAATATGTAAAAAGTTCTTAGGATTTATATAGCAGTTGGCAAGCTATGTAATTATTGCCTGTTAAAATTTTGCAATATATTGGTGCTTTCCTTTATTGATGCTAGATTTCTTTACTTGTAGAAAGTGAATATTTTTAGATATTTACATGCCCTGTTATGAAGTCTATGATATCATGAACTTTTCCTCTCTTTGTCCTTCAAGTCAGTGATTATTAATACTTACTATATACTAGAATCATGTGGGATCTTTTAGGAAAAAAATCCCAATAGCCAAGAAATATTCCTGTTTGAACCATTTAAATCAGAATATGGGGCTGGGGTGGATAGGGTTCAGATATTAGTAGCAGTGCTAAAATTCTTCAGGTGATTTCATTGTGAAGGTTCAGAAACACTATTTTGAATCATCTCTGATTTTTCTCCCACCCCTTATGACTGCTGAGTTCATAGTTGAATGTCCTGTTAGGAAGTGGGGTTTGGTTGAAAGAAGTGGCTATGGTCTTCCTGCCTTTTCATTAATTCTCATTTTCCTTATGAACTTAATTGGCTTTTTCCTGGCCTAATACTCTTGACTCATAATTGTAATGATTTTATAAAACCTCAAAAATCTCTGTCCCTTCTTTCTGGATTTGTTTGGCAAAATCTAACCTTTATCCAGATTCTGCCTACTTCATATCTATACACAAGCAGTAAAATGTAGGCTAATTTGTCTCACTGAAAAATCATACTGTGGACCTCAGTGGCGCTTGTACTGCTATCTGTAATCCCTATTGCATTTCTCCAGTTCATTTATTCCCCTAAAATACTTTTCTAAACGATTATTTCCTACTTTCATCTCAGACTTCTATTTCCCTGCTCCTTCCTCATTCTCACATGACCACCTTCTTTCCCATGTCACGGAGAAAAGTGTGGAAGAGAACTGCCGCCGGCTCCCATGACCTCCTGGGACGACAGTCTGTCTGTGTCCATGCTCAGTTAGTTGGCGTTTCTTCTGCTTCCTGTAGATGGACCCTCTGAGCTCATTTCGAAGGCCCGCCCTCTTTGAGAGACCTGCCTAGTGCACTCCTGCCTGCTTACTCCGTGCTCTCTGTCCCAGTATTTTGCTCCCTCCCTTTTGGCATCGCCACTTGCCCCACTCTCTGCAGGAATATTCCATCAGGCTATAAAGATCCGTGTGCAACTTTCTTTTGACCTCATGTTTCTCTCTAGTTCCCAGTTCCAATTTGCTGTGCTAGCTGTATGCAGTTTCTTTCCGTTTGTTCTCTTCAACTCCTGACAGCAAAGCTTTCCTCCACCAAAACAGTGTTTGTTGAGGACGTTACTAATCTGTGTGTAATAAACTCAGTAGGGACTTCTCACCCTCCCTACTCATCAGCATCACCGGATGTGGGTCCTCACCTCTTTTCCTTGAAGAACCCTCTTCGCTAGGCTTCTAGAATATACCGTTGTTTTCTCAGTGACAGTTTTTACCATTTTTTCTCATTAAAATATAAGTTCTTGAGAGCAAGGACTTGATCTTTTTTCACTGCCTAGCATAGTGGCTGATACGTAATAGACAGTGCATATTTGTGCAATAAATGAATATGAGGTTAATAAGGGTCCACTTATCAGATCTCATCCCTTATCCATTTCCACAGGTGTCTTGGTCCTAAGACTTCACAGCTCCTTACCCGCAATCCTGTATTTCCTCATTGTATTTTTCCTTGTCTCTATTCGTATCTTTTATAAATCAAACTGTTAATATTGTGTTTATATTTCCGTGGGGCTGTAATGTTCACTGAGCATTTATATACATCTGGTGGTACAGATGCGGATAGTCTGTGAATCTATAGTTAAATTACTCTAAAGTATAATGCTGAATTTAGGTGTCAATTGAAAAGAACTAAAATTGGAAAAGAATAAGAAAAAAATCAGACTTTCAGGGCTAAAATTATGTCTGCTGGAGTATTTAGATACCTTGTTTTGCTAGTACTCTGCTTTATCCTTTGCTGTTTCTGCCTTTTGGTGACAGAACTCACCTAGATTTTTCTGCATGGATTTTTAAAAGTCTGGAGGAATCACCGAAAGCACAGGACCCTGGGTTCATGGCTAATCACAATGGACTTTCATCGCCTTTTCCCTCTGTGTTGATGCGTACATGTGACACAGGGTTTGTAAGAACATTGCTTTTCACTGGCCCTTTTTTATGGCTCTGCAGAACCTTGCCTCCTGGAACCCTGCAAACCCCGAGTGCCTGTTGCTTGTGGTAAAGGAACTTGTGCAGCAGTATCACCAGTTTCAGTGCAGCCGCCTCCGCGAGAGCTCACGCCTCATGTTTGAGTACCAGACGCTGTTGGAGGAACCTCAGTATGGAGAGAACATGGAAATTTATGCTGGAAAGAAGAACAACTGGGTAAGATGGTCAGAGAATGGAGAAAAATTCACCTCCTCTATAATTAAATGAAATGGCCAGTTTAGATGTCCATTTATCGTAAGCCCTAGTCTTCAGGTAATCATGGTTTAGATAGCCTGTGTACTTTCTCGTAGCATCTGAAGGGGTCTTAACACTAATCTTGTTTACTGTTTCTCAGAGATAGCAACTTGTGAAGTCTGTACAATTCAGTCTCATCCCCAGTACTCTTGACACCCACCTGTGTTAACAGCGCCCCAGCAAGTTCTGATGCAGGTGACTGCAAGGCCGCATTTTAAGAGACCTCTTCTTTTCCGGAATTCACTTTTCCAGTATCCCAGTCAGTCAAGAGAGGGCAGTAGCTTCAGAGCTAGCTAGTTTTATGGAGCCACTTATACTTCCTTTTTATAGTTTCTTTACATTGTACGATCTTCTAAAAATGCAAGTTGTCATATTGCTCCTGCCCTCTTTTTTCTTGAGTAAGCCAAACTCCTCTCAGGGATGTAAACAGTTCTGCATGGTTACTGTCACCACTGCCCTTCATCCGTCACTTATTTCACACCCTTCCTCTCTTAGCTTCCTCTCTCCCGTTGTCTCGTGGGTGCCCCTGCTGTGCCACAGACGCACCAGGCGTTTTCATCCTTTCAGGTCTCTGCATACATTCTCTGCTATCTGGTATGTTTCCCCTAGATAGTGGTTTCCTTCCTTCTTCAGATTTCTGCTAGTGTGTTTTCAGTGGTGTCCTACTACTCCAATTTTTTAAGATAACTTTTTTGAGGTATAATTTACATACCATAAATTTACTTGTTTTAATTGTTCAACTCAATGATTGTAGTAAATTTGTCATTATGAGGAATCATGGCAATGTTCTAGATTAATATGGTTTTATCACCCTAGTGGGATCCTTTGTGCTCATTTACATTTAGTCCTGTTTGCACCTAAAGTGCCAGGCAACCGCTAAGCTACTCTCTGTCTCTATAGATAGTTTTTGTTTTTAATTTGTTTTTTGTGTTTTTGAATCAAAATCTCTCTATATAGTGCAGGCTGGCCTCGAATTTACTTATGTAGCCTAGGCTGACCTCGAACTCACAGCAATCCTTCTGCCTCAACCACCCAAGTGCTAGGATTGCAGACATGTGCCACCATGCCTGCAGACTTTCTTTTCTGAATGTTTTATATCATGGAATGATTCAGTATTTGGTGTTTTGTGATTGAATTCCTTTGCTTAGCATAATACAGTGATACCTTGGTTCACAAACTCAGTTCTTTCCACAATTCTAGTCACAAACCAACTGGACAAGAACTGAATCAAATCTCCCTGTAAGGTTAACATTAAACCTAACCATTGAATTGAATTCAGTTCTCTTCTAGCTTAGACTGGGACCAGAATCATGGAAAGACTCAAGTTCATGAGCTGAGGTACCACTCTATATATGGGATCCATTCGTGTTGTATTATGTATCAGCACTTTTTTTTTTTTACTGGATAATATTATATTGGATAGATATACTACATTTTTGTTTATCGGTTCACCAACTGGTGGTCATTTGAGGTTCTTCTTTGACTTGTATGAATAATGCTGCTATAAAAATTAATGTGCAAGAGACTTCCGGGAAGATGGCGACTTGGTAGGCTGCAGAGAGAGAACCTCCCAGAGGATTACCACCCAGACAATGGAATATAGCAATATGAAGACAGAAAGGAGAGAGGTGTGCACCCTGAACCCAAGAAGGATCTGAAATGGGAACTGAAGCCCTAGGAAAGACCAAGCAGAACCTCTCCTGGAGGAAAGGATCGCAGGGCCGCCACAGCACAGTCGGAGGGAGAAGAGACTGAGAAAGAGGAAGCCACTGCTTCAAACACACTCTTGGCCCAAGCCCTCGTTCGAGCAATCGCAGCTTCAGCTTCGGAGACCCACGCTCATGGAAGCCTCCCGACTCGGCCAGGGGAGAGCAAAGTTCCAAGAGCTGGTCCAGGTCTGGAGAGGAGAGGGCGCAGCCAGGAAAAGAGGCCATGGTGGTTGGGAACTGTTGTCAAATCCAGTGTGAGGATGAGAGGTTGCAACAGCCAGGAGTCCCCACCCTGC
>PVLD010010531.1:0-70333 GCA_004027595.1 Dinomys branickii
AAAAAAAATAAAAAAAAAAAAAAAAAAAAAAAAAAAAAAAAAAAAAAAAAAAAAAAAAAAAAAAAAAAAGAAGCACAGGGTTTCCAAAAACACTTATACCAGCCACATATTGGAAAACCTACGACTTGGGAAAAGATTGTGAAATATAATCAAGACAAAAGAAAATTCTCTTCCCCTGAGCCCTGCAGATTTGCTGCTTACCCTCTTCGTGGAGACAGGCAACAGTGGAAAAGGTCTGGGTGGTTACTGGTTTTAACCAGTTGTCACATGTCTCCATGGTCTGGTCCCCAAATACCAGCAACACCAGTTGCAAAGAAACATAAAATTTAAATGAGAATGAATTTCACACTTGAGGCAACAGGCAGCTTTGCATTTGGATATGACATTCAGAGCTATGTAAAAATACTGCTTTGCATACAGATTATTGAATGCTTTGCCTTGGAAACCACTTCGTGTGCTGTGTGCCAGGACCAAGGGAAAACAGGTGATGCTAACTGGCAGATTCCTTAAATCAAGCTCTAGAATTCCAAGAAGAAAATATAATTTCCTCCAGAGCATTTCTTTTGACAAAGAAAGGAAACCAGTAAACCTTTGGGGATAGATTTACAGACACCTACAATGAAAGAAATATAGCCTTTTAAAGACAGTCTATAATTTCGCACAAATTGGTAATGAAATAACTACAAGGATTTGCATAATCATACTAAATAACATAGCAGAGTTGACTGTATCATCTTCTCCTTAAAACTTGAAGTTGTTGAGAAATGATACCTGGATATTAAAAAATCTAAATGATGTAATATTAGTGACTAGTTATCGAGGATTTATTATGTGGAGTCTTTCTTTTTATTTTTTTTATTTTTTATTTATTTATTTTTTTTTTGAGTCTTTCTTTTTATATAGTAAGACTCTCAAACTACACCAGCATAGGAAGAATCATTAACTTGATTCGAAAGGTAAGAAAAATGTTACATGATTCACCAGGGGTCACATTTAAAATACATTAATGATTTAAATAAAGAAATCTCATTAATACAAATTTGATGTAGCTTTTCAATTTCCTTCTACATTGATCATTCTTTACTCTTGCTGGTTCTATGAACATATCAAAGTCAGAATATCTAAGAACGAAGCAGACCCCTGTAGACCTTTCTCCTCAACGCCATCTCTCTTTCCTAACTCTTCATAGTTCTCAAAACACCTGCAGTCTTTTTATTTAGTCTTTATTTTAAAATTTTACTTTTCTTATTTATTTATTCTTCATACTCTTTACTTTCATGGTTTCTGTCCGTAAGAACAGCATACAGATTCGGACAGTGAAGACTTTATAACAGATGACGTTTCTGAGTGACTCTCCAGCTACCAAACTAAGTTACTCAAGGTGTTCACCTGAGTTCTTTGAAGACGGTCCTCTACCAAAGTCTCCACGTGTGAGTATGTTGCCATTGTTTTCTCATTTAATTGTCAAGCACAGTGGAGTTAATGTTTATGGGAATGTATTTTCATAAATAAGAATTTAGGGTTATCAAAGAAGGCAGAGACTCTCACTCTGCATTCCTGTCAGAGCAGATGCGTTTTATTCCAACAAAGAAATACTACTCAAACCCTTTTACTTCAAGCTGACATGTAATTAGTATTGATTAATATAAATATTCTTTGCAAAGTTTTAAAAGGCCTTGCCAAAGAATAATAAAATTATTAAAATTTGGAAAATTAGCCCTGGACAGATGAGTGAGATATTTTATTTTGTCAGGAAATAAAGCACTTGAATATTAACCGGTGTCTTAATTACTTCTCTTTTGTTGCTGGAACAAAACACCCCACGCCCAAATTGAAGGCGGAAAGGTTTCTTTAGCTTCCAGTTTGTGGAGTGTCAGGCCGTACTCAGCTGGCGGGACAGCGCGGCACCGGGGCAGCAGCTCAGGGCGGGAGAAGACAGCCAGGGCAGCAGGGAGAAAGGGGGCGAAAGGGCGGCGCAAACCTCTCTCCCTCCCACACGCTGTGCGCAGGGGCTCCCCAGGGCGGGAACCGCTCACGCCGCCAATCCCAGCGCTGGAGAATGAACGAACCACAAGCTCTAGATTCAGCCGCCCCCAAAAGCCCGCCCCCATGACCAAAGGAGGCTTTGAGGGGGGACATCTAGACCCAAACCTTAACAAGTGGTGAGAAGGTACCTTCTCACAAAAGGCAGCTTTTGCAAACATTCACTTGCACACTTAACACTGTTCACCACATAGCTCTTCATAGTTTAGGTCTAATATTTCATACATTTGCCTTGTTTTTAAAAATTTCCCAAACTCTAGAAGAAAGAAAAATGTGTAAAATTCAAGATTTTGAAGTTTTAAGAATGAACATTAGTCACAATATAGAACACATTATTCAAGCTTGATGAAAATAATAAATTAAGGGATGAAATACAACTTGAACCAGCGTTCTTACTGTTTGAACAGTACTGTAATGCTGGAGTTGGCATCAGTGTTTTCCTCAGAGCAGTTTCCAAGTTTGAGCAAGACAATAGGACAATAGATGTAAGATTTTTTTGTAAAGTCTAGAGTGTTAAACAATTCTTTTGGGTTTTTTGTTTTTTGTTTTTTGAGACAGGGTCTCACTATACAGTTCAGACTCACCTTGAGCTCATTTTGTAGCCCAGGCTGGCCTTGAACTTGCAAGGATCCTCTTGCGTCAGCCCCAAGTGCTGGGATTATAGGCGTGCACCACCACACCTAGCTAACAATTCTTATGATGATATGACTACAGAATTAAATCAGATTACAGGATTTTGTTTCATTTATAGAATGCAAACCTCAATAAATTGTTTAAGGTACAAAATGCAAACATCTACATCTAATGTATATGTATACATATATATATATATATATGTATATATGCTAGCACTATCTTTTGCATTCTCTAAAATTTCATTTAAAATTTAGCAACATACAGCTGATTTATGTATGTATATATACTTCAGATTTTAATCATAGAGTGAAGTAAAATTTCCTGGTAATAACTAGCACACATAAACCTTGAGGGAATGCATAGGCGATTTCAGCGACATTATAGGGCTTCTTCGGGATTTGATAAGGCGCAAGGTGAGCTTCCAAAACTCGTGAATTATGTGGCCCCTCTCCAAGGTAGACACACAGGGAGTCTGAGCCCTCTGCGCTGTGCAAAAGTGCGGCACCTCAAGCGGTCCACGGGCTGTCTTCTGCACGCTGAGGCAGCTGATTAATGATGGCACACAATCGCACTTAGTAAGTTCGACAGTATCTTAAAATAGCAGAAGGCTTTTCCCCCTACAGTTTTCTGGGCCTGTCAATTTTATTATGGAAAAAAGCAAAAGCAGATATCTCAGACTGAATATCACTATTGTCTCTGAAGCCTATAAGCAGCTATTTATTCCAACGTGGAAATAACTACTATGATCAATCAGGCATTTAAAATTGAGCCACTTCAAACTGTTTGGAAATTGATTAAATACACATATCTCTTCTGATTTTCCCTTCCAATTCTATCTCCCTCTGGGCCCGAGAGATAGAAATTACTCGTAATGTAGTCACAGACACTTTCCTTCAGTGTATTCCTGGGAAAAGGACTGTATTGGAGAACTGCAAGTCTCGTCATGTATTGCTGTGTTATCAGTTGTGAGACATCCTTAATTTTGGAGACAACGAAATGTAAAAAGCCCACGTACTGGAGCACATAATACAAACATGGAGTGTGTGTATAAGAAAGAGAAGAGGAAGAAGGGAAAGTAAAACCTGACAAAAGGAGAAAACCACAGTGAGCTTAAAGTGTACTCCTAGAAACATTGTGAACAAATTTGACATGAAAGCATACTGTTTAGTAGCTGATTTTATTTCAACAGTAATCACCCTTGTGGCTTCTGAATGGTTCCTACCATGTGTACAATGGCCCTGACCTTCTCGAGTGAGCAGGGGTGAGACTGAGATTCATCGGTTAGACGAATGATGTAGGCTGATGATCAGGAGGGAAAAGCATCTTGCAGAAACAAAGACGATTTTCAGCATTTTTTTAGCAGATGAAAAAAAAACCCTCAAGAAGTTAGTCATTATTTTCCTTCGCTATCAAACGTTTCACAAACCCGGGTACAAATCAGAGCTGGCCCCGCTCTCACTTCTGCCTCCCCTTCTTTCTGTAACCCCAGCGTGCACCGCACGTCGTTCCCACTGAATGTGAATTTTGTAATCACTATGTACTAAATCTCAAATTCTTCTTTTCAAACAGTGTAAGGCTGTGACTATCCTCTCTCCTGGAAAGGCCCTTCTCTGGCCTTGTCCCTTGCAGTTTGTCTTCTTCCACCTTTCTGAAGCAGCAGTTATAACAGGGCTGCCATGAGCCCAGCAACGCCCAGGAGGGGACGTGGGGCCTCAGCAAGTGAATCAGGAGCTGGGGGTGGGCGCCGCTGGGAAAGCGGGTAGGTCGGAATTATCAAGAGTGGCCATTTGCCCCCACACAGGCGGGGACCGGGGCTCACACACCCTCCCATCTTACAGTATTTAATCACCTGAAGGAATCTGCCCACCATTCACAACCTATCTGCGACCCAAATGTAGTGCTAAGTTGCCAGATTGTATCCTCTGCTCTAAGTAATTCTTAGTCTCAATGCCTTTCTCTATATCCCACCAAATAGAGGAATTTATTGACTCTGCTCAGTCTTCTTGGCTTTCAGATTCTTCTGCTTACTTTTCCATGAAACCCAGCTCCATGCTGGTAATTCTCACACTTGTACTTCTTCTGGTTCTGATTTTGTTTGGGACTTTTAGGGTCCGATCTCTAGCAAATTATTGTTCATGCATATAACTCGGATTGTACTCATCGAATAACTTTTATTTTTGGTCCATAGCAGAACCTGCTGTTTCCCAAAACTCTTGTCATTTTTCATTTCCTATTTCTGCTCACTAAAGTCTCCTTCTCCCTGCCTTCCTCTCTTCTCCGCCTCCTCTTTCCCTGTCTCTGTCTCTCTGACTCTCCGTCTCTCTCTGACTTTCTGTGCCTCTGTCTCTACCTGTCTGTCTGTCTCTCTCACGTTCTTAAGACACATTGTTTCATAGTCGTTAGGCCCAGTCACTGGACTCAAATCAAGTGGGCTTCAAACTCTGTCACTCACTTATCACACAGGTTTGGGCAAGTTACTTCCCCTTTCTGGGTCTCATTTTCTGATCTAGAAACATGATAATAATACTACCTATTTCATACAAGTACTGAAAGGGTAAAAAATAAAAAAGTACTGACTAGACAGCCGGATATAAAATGAGCTTGGTTTTGAGACAGGGTCTTACTGTGTAGTGCAGGCTGGTATAGAGGGCTCGGGGCCAACGATTTCAAGAATGTGATGTACGCTTTCTGGAAACTGAACTACTCAGGAGCTGGTGTCTGACCCGCGAGAGACTGCAGTGCGTTTGAACAAGCGTAAAGCCCGGGAGCATAGAGGGCATCGTGGGGGCTGCACCAGCCTCGCAGCAAGCCCTGCAGGAGTGCAGCAGCGGGGCGGGATGAGAGGGAAGCGGCCCGTTCTCTTCTCTCCTCCTCACTTTTGCATTTGAGTTACATCTGGAATTGGCAATAAATAAGCTCTAGATTGAATTTTTGATAAGCTGAAACTATACTTTTAAATTGGATTATGTAATAAAATGAGAATAACTAGAAAATCCTTCATAAGTTTCTGGAAACTCATTCAGAAGAAGAGAGAAATTAATTGAGAAGGAGGCTGGGCACAGCAGAGATACAGTGATGGTCTGCACAGTACAGGTGAGATCACATTTGTGACTCCTTAAAAACTTTGCGTTGTCCTTACTTCTTTATAACTTCTTTACTGCTTCCAACACAAAAGCAAGGCCTACCTTTGCTAATGCGCATCCGGGGCCTATTGTCAGTGAACTCCTGTGCCGCCACTTTCCCCTCACCTGCCCTCGCGCCAGAAGCCGAGTCCAGGCCCGCCCTAATGTGCGCGTTGCTCCATGCCGTGGGTCTTGGCCCATCCGAGTAGGGCCTACTTGAGATGAACTTTGTACCTGTCCGCCCTGCACAATTTCTACCCACCCTTTAGAGTTTAACTGGTATCTCACCTTTGCAAGGAAGCCTTCAGGGGTTATCCTGAGTGGGAATGATCTTAACTTCCTGTTACACATCTAGAATCTTTTCCCCTTTACATTATAAAATAAATGATTTATAAAACGTGCTTACCCATTGAATTGTGAATGAATCCTTAAGGATAAGTCTTATCTTTTTAGCATTCTATATAACACCTAAAAACAGTATATACATGGAAGTCTCAATAGACAATAACAAAATTAGAACTTAATTAGTGTTAGGACCTGAGATCTTACTCACTTTCAGTGCTTTGTACAAAATTCTCAGGAAAATCTACACTATACGAACCCTTTTAAGATCCTTGCTTAAAATGAAGCAATAATATTTAGATACAGTAGCAACACTAAACAACAACAAAACTGAAAAAAATTAGAAGCATTCTAGATGTCAGGCTGCACATTATATTAGATTACTAAGAACTTATAGCAGTAGAATGAATACAGTCTAAAAAGTAAAAATAGTTATTCAGTCTTAGGTAGACAAAAGTTGCAAGGCACAGTAGACCATAAATCCAGCTAAGAGCACACACAAAAGACCAGTGTTTATATCTGCATGAAAGGTATGTGTGTTAAAGGGTGCAACTCTGAAAGATTCACTTTGTGAAAAAGGAATTTATTTTGTGCTCTGCCAGATCTTCACTTCAGGACTCTGAAAGCAAGCAGCAAGAGTAAATCAAGGATTACTGGAGGCAGCTAGCCAGCTTCATTTCCCAACACACAAAAAGAATTTTAAACACAGTTAAAATCAGGAAGCCCTATAAAAACAAAGAGGACTGGGACCACTCAGCATCTAAAAAACATATGAAAAATTCCTGGGGTCATTATCTACATTAGATGAAGGCATTGCAATCAGCTTCTGGTTTATAGCATCTGTTGTCAAGCCCTGCCCAGCTGGATGGATCTGCTAGCGTCAAGTCGTGCTGAAGGCGCCCATTACCAGTTTGCTACAGCAGGCAACTTAGGCTCTGGCAGAGGTAGGGCCTGCTGTACATGACACATAAAGGCATCTCACTCCATCACAAAGCTGGGCATGGATTTCACAGCACTGAGCATTGCCACAATGTCTTTGTCTGTGTCAATCAATCTTTTTTGCAGCCTACAAATACAGGGCCCAAAACAGAATAAAATTCACTGAAATTCTTGACTACATAGGTCATTTTATGGAATCTTTTTGATGAAAATTTTTCCTTGTTGTCTTTCAGTTTTACAAGAAGTTAACTATCGTGTTAGTATTGAGTGTTGTTTCAATTCACAGACATGTGATCTTGGGATGCACCTTGCCGATTCTCTAGGCCTGAATTACTAATTACGTCCCTTTAGACGAGTTACTTACCTGAAGCTTTCTGTCACACATGTAGGATCTTCCTGGATTTGGATTTCTTTTCCATAAAGTGAGGGTAAAATAGTACCAAATTCATGGATTGTTCTGAAGATTAAGTGAGAGATATAATGGAAAGCACACAGCACAGTGTCAGTACAGATTTGGAAATCAGTTGACTTGAGTACTGAGTTATATATTATCACTGTGCTGTGTTTGCCCATATGTATCATGCAGTGCTACTGCTGACTCCACGTCAAGTTACATGTTATATCTTATTATCTACTCGGATCTTTTCCCTTTATGTACAAATGCTAAGAGCCAGAGAAATGTATTGATTTAATCTAAGGTGGCCCTGTTATATTTGTTTTAAAGTGCATACATGGGAGGTAAATATACAAGTAAATAAACCGAGAATCTTCAGAGGAAGCTAAAGAATCGTAAGAACTTCACCACTATGTGACATTGTTAGCTTTCTAACACTTTGAGAAACTTCTGGAAAGCACTGTTAGACTGCTGTGGTGTTGGGCACATAGCTACAGGTTTCCTTTTCTCCCCTTCTTAAAAGTACTAGTAATTGGGTTCCATTTTTTCAGTCCAAGCCACTGCATATTTTTCAGTACCATAAAGTGTGTTTGTAATGTCTCCTTTTTCCTTAGTGGGTGATTTCTAAGAAATTTTAATCCCAGACTTCTTTGCTGAAGTGTCAATAATGGTTTTTTTAATTGCATCTCCAAATCTTTACTGAGCATTTCCTGTAAATCAAGAGCTGGGAGAACAAAAATGAATGATAAACCATCTCAATCATGTATAAACAAATAATTACAATACATTCTGCTCAGCAATACTATGGAAGAAAAGGATTTTGTATTTTGTTTACAAAATGTCTTGAATTTTGATGAACAATAAGAATGGAAGGAAAATATTTATTAGAGGAAAGAGCAGTGGACAGCAGGGCCATACGGTGCTATGTGCAAGGCAAGACTAAAGTACGTAAGTTACGCGTGGGAACATGTAGTAGAGTACATGACAGAGCACGAGAGCCACCTGCAAAAGCTGTCAAAATGAAGCTGGACACAGGCTGATGATAAGCTGTAAGTGCTCTGAAGTTTTGACTTCATTGTATATAGGATCCATAAAGCAAAAAGTTGCTTTTGATGAGCTAACAGATTCAGTGAGGAGCGATTGAGTAGGGGTGAGAGTTGCTGTTAGGCTCTAATTAAATGAGTGTGTGTTAAAAATGAAAACGAACTTGAATATTAACAATCTGAAAATACACATCTTATGACAAATCTCCTGACGGTCAGATCGACCAACACTCAACTTAATGGCTTTATATCAGCTGCACCACAACTCCCACCGCGCCGACCATGTGGAGATGAATGCGCTGGTAACGACATGCCCATCAGTCCTCAGCCTCAGCCCTATTTTAAAACTGCATTTGCACAATAGCTCTTTGAAAGGCCTGTCACCGCTTCAGCGTCGCCTCTGTCGCACTTCTCTGTAGGAGCTGACATTTTGCTGATACTTCATCAGGCCGGGCTGCCTGCTGAGAACCAGATTGGTAAGGGAGATGCATCTCACTGCGGGAAAGGGTAGGAGATGCATTATTTAAATACAATTTATTTTACAGCGACTTTAAAAATCGGATTTGCGATTGCTTCAGAGAGGGAGAAGCGTGTCGTTGCGTCTCACTTCATTGTGTACAGTGCCACTGAAGACAGCTGCTGCAGGGTTATTCATCTACTTGTTTCATTTTACGTGTGCTCTGTTCCTTTTTCTTCTCTTTTAGATTAACTGTCGTTCACTCTATTTCACTCCCCACACAGTTGTGTCATAAAGGAAATTACATCGATGGATTACAGAGGTTTTGGTAGGAGAATGTGGAAAACAGCTAAGAGGCTGTTAAAAGGAGTACAAGAACCCTCTAGATCTGACTTTCATATGCATTCCAAAGAAAAAGACTGAAGAGCTTATGCTTCCATGTGAAGTAATTCCACATAAAGTAACTCAACATTTTTGTCCTTTTTGCAGCTTGCATCTGTCCTGTACATTGATTTTTGTCTCTAAAACGAAATAGTCTAGCTAAATAGCAAATTTTTTATTGATTGGAACTATTTGTTGGTTAATTCAATTCAAATAGGCAAGTTGGCTGTCTATTTAGAAACAGCACAATAAATCTACCACCTGAAAGATAATCACTTCTTTTTTTTTTAAATAAAAGCACAAAAACATATTAACAAACAGACACCCATTAGCATAAAAAATAGTACAATCACAACTGATCTACAGACAAGGTGACATGATCTCAACAGTGGTTATTGCTTTATCCATTGATATCTTCAAAGTGTAAATATATGAACCCATATACAGACATGCAAAATTGGTCAGACCATTAATCCTCTCAACAACAGAAAAACACAAAAACCGAACATCCAAAGACAGAAAACAAAACAGGCAAAAAAAAAAGAAAAAAACCCACCAATAGTTGCTGCTTTGCATATTGATATCTTCGAAGTGTGTGTTCAGGATAACACATACAGACATACAAGATTGATCAAATAGGGGCTGGGGATATAGCTCAGTGGAATAAGCGCTTGCCTAGCAAGCGCAGGGTCCTGAGTTCGATCCCTAGTACCACAAAAAAAAAAAAAGAAATCTCAAAAAAAAAAAAAAGATTGATCAAATAACCCGTCATCAATTATTCCTTAGCATTAAGTGATATAATACAATAGTAGAACCATGTTAGCCCTCCTGCATATATGTATATTCATATATACATACATACATTTTTGTCTCTTTCTTTTCTCCTTTCCCTCGTCCCATCTGTTCTTTGTTTTCTTAATATCAAAAAGAACATAAAGGCTAAGAAATCATTCTGTGAATTCAAGAGACGGTGTTTAGAAACCCACACTATGGTGGGCCATTACTACAAGCTTCGGAGAGCTAACTATTACATTTTCAGAAATTCTGTAAACCATTTGACATTGCTTGAAATCACCATGGTAGAAATATTATACCACAGAAATAAGCAAATGCTACAACCCACAGTTTTTTTAAATCTATTTCAGAGAGCCACTTGTGAAGCATTTTCCAACTTCTCACTGAGGAAGGCTTACACTTCTAGTCAACACGGTGTTCATGAAATTTGATCAAATGATTGCTTTACAAATGATGGAATTAATATCTCCTTCCTCTCAACTTTTTTTTCCAATTTTCTTTTTCTCACCTTTGGTATTGCATAGGTACATTTTGTTCAGGTGCATGCAAACATGACACAAACCAGGGACATAACAAAATGACTGAAAGAAAATGGGATTGCCAAAGAAAGGGAAATGAAGTGTTCAGAGGAAGCTTACTATGTTCTTTTCCGGTGTTTATTTCTTAAATTTTGGTAGTTTTTTTATCTTAAAAATAAAGGAAGAAAACATATTAACAAACAGACATCCATTTACAAAATAGCATAAGAAAAATACAAACAGTACAGAGCTACAGACAAAGTGGTAGGAAATTAACAATGGTTGTTGTATTACATATCGATATCTTCAAAGTGATAATTTTGGTAGTATTGATGTACTATGCTCAACATTTGCCACACGACAAAAAGAAGAAAATAGTCTTAAAAAGTCTAAAATTCAGCAACACTGAAGGAAAAACACATTCACTATTATGGGAACATTTAAAGCTATCAGACAATAATTGAAGAATAGACAGTTCTCAGATACAGATATTTACTGGAGAATTGGTTTGAAGATGATGTCATCTCCTTATGTCGTCAGAATTGTTAAAGGGGCAGTGATAAAGGAGTAAGTCCTACTGCCTAGAAAGGCCCACGGTCGCTGTCACAAGCTGCTGAGGTAGAGGTAGCTAGAGGTATGCACAGGTGGGGCTAGAGATTAGATAGACAGATACAGTGAACACACACGTGTGGGTACAGGCCCATACACATTTGTGTCGTTATCTACATACAACATGTAGGGTCAGATCTCCCAATGTGGCACATTCGTCCCAAACAGGAAACCTGGCAGCCTCAGAATAATCCATGGATATACTCTATAATTGCTTCAAATAATTCTTTTTTCCATTTTACACTTTTGATATGAGAGGTAACGTTAGGATAAAGAAAAAGCTGGGACTACTTTTTGGATATTTGATAAAAAGCCTGATATAAAGCTGAACTGCCCTTCAGAGAGATGGCACTTTTCTATCAAGGGTATGAACGCCTGTGAAACCCTCACTCCTGAGCCTGTGACATGCACACGCATGCACGCGCGCACACACACACACACACACACACACACACACACACAAAGGCACACATGCATATAGGATAACTTACTATAACACTATAATCCAGAGGTTTTCTAACAATGAAATAAACCTTTTAAAAAAATTTTCCCCATGTACGTGTATTTATAATCTCTAAACAATGGGATTTACATAAAGTTAGTGTCTTTAGAAATAGCTTTTTGGTCTCTCCTGGCTGTAAAACATATTACCTTTATAGCTTGTAAGTATTTTTATAGCTCATTATGCAGAGTAACTAGATTTTAAAATTCTATGAGCACTGTACTAGAGTATTTAGAAAAATGTTGTATGTTTTTCTTCAAATGCAAGCTTTTTAAAAAGTGTCACACACACTCTTTGTGAAATATGTGTGAAGCATTTTTTATGAGTCTTATCATTCAGTTACATTCATTTTCCTAAATATCTTATTATGCTGAGTATATAATTTGTGTTTGTGTGAAATCAGGTAATGGTATAACTCTAAAATTGAACTGGACTAGCAGTCAGGGAATATTTTTGTCTATTTAATTTAGTGTATGTATCATAATCAGATTGCCAACAAAATTTAACAAATATTACCCATCACGAAAATTTCTCAGAATTGCCATAAAATATTATAAGGTTTCAAGTCCTAGAATGCAAGAATTATAACACAAATATTAAAGTTAATATTTTTAAAAACACAATTTATCTCTCTCTTGATTTGTTTACATTTTAACACTTTAAAATTTTTATTAGTACAAGTTTGCCAGACATAATGATCACATTCTTCATGGGCAATTTATACCTGTACATAATATATCTTAATATTTTTAATATTCCTTGCCCCTCTGTTCATCTCTTCTTCTACTCCCGTTTTATGAAAGGTTTTATTTTCATTTTTCTTCCATTCTTTTATTTAATCCCTTTTCCTGCCTTCCATTCCCCCTCCATTACTCCCTTCCCGCTTTGAACATGATTTTTGTGATTCTCAGTATTTATCTTCCACTTTGTCCTGTACTTACCCTTTGGGTTTCTCCACAATAGAAAAAAATGTGATATTTAAACTTGTGTGTCTGATTTATTTCATTAAAATTGTGGTCTGGAGAAAGATGAATCCACTTAGCTAAAAATGTCTCAAGTTTATTCTTTATGGCCAAGTAGTACTTCATTGTATGTGAATACCATTTTTCTGTATCCATTTGTCTGTTGATAGATGTGTGGCTGTTTCCAAGACTTACTTTCTATAAATTGTACTACTATAAGCATGGATATGCATGTTACTGTGGTATAAGCCTTAAACTCTTTCAGGAAGATATCTAGGAGAATAGTTGAGCCAAACAGAATCTCTAGTTTTGGTCTTTTGAGGAATCACTATACTGATTTTGTACCAATTCACACTGTCACCAACAATAGAGAAGAGTTTCTTTTTCCCCACAGCCTCACTGATTTCCTGAGCATAGCCATTTTTTCTGGCATGAAGTGGAATCTCAGTGTTATTTTAATTTGTCTTTCATGAATGATCAGTGATGTTGAATATTTTTTCATACATTTATTTGCCATTTCTACTTGTTTATCTGGAAATGTTTATTCATCTCAGATGTCCATTTTTAGATGGGGATCTTTAAATTTTGGGCATCTGACTTACTGGAATTCTTTATGTCTTCCAGATATTAGTCCTTTGTTGGAGAAGTATCTGTTAAAAAATTTTTCCTTTTCTATGAGTTGTCCCTTCACTTTGTTAATGATTTCTTTTGCTATGTAAAAGTATGTGATCCTGGCTATTGATTCTTTATAATATTTCCTTTAAAATTGTGCTTTTATTCATAAAGTCTTCACCTACATCTATATCTTCAAGAGTTTCACCTTATTCTGTCTTCTAGAAAATTGATTATTTCATTGTAATATTTAGATGTTAGATCCATTTTTATTTTAGTTTAGTGCATGGTAGGAGATATGGGGCTAGATTTAACCTTTGGCAGGTGGAAAGTCAGTTTTCCCAGAACCACTTATTAAAAAGGCTGTCTCTCCTCTGATAAAGTTGTTTCGCTCCTTTGTCAAAGGGTAGCTGAGCATGCTTGGAGTTGTTTCTGCATCTTCTAATCTGTTCCTTTCATCCTTGAATCTCTCTTTTTTGCCAGTACCATGCTGTTCTTATCATAGTAGTTTTGTAGTATAACTTCAAATTAGGAAGTGATGCCCCCTGCTTTGTTCCCCAGAATTGCTTTGCTATTTCAGGTCTCTATTAGTTCCATATGAATTTTAAGGTTACTTTCTCTAGTTCTGTGAAGAAGGTTTTTGGTATTTTGATTGTGATTGAATTAAGGCTGTATAAGAACTTTGGAGTTATGGTCATTTTCATTATAATTTTTCTGTCCAAGACCAGGGATAGCTTTCCATTTTCTGATATTCTCTTTGATCTCTTTTTTCAGAGTGCCACAGTTTTCACTGTGAAGGTCTTCCCCTTCCTTTCTTAGATTGATTCCTAAGTATTTTATTTTTTATGCTAACATGAAAGGAGTTATTTCCCTAATCTCTCTCCAAGTGAGGTTTGAGTTTTCTTCCTCATTTAAAGGAAAACCATTGACTCTTCTCTTGCTTTTCAACAGCCTATTTGTACTGCTGAACAATTCAAACAATGTAAACTATTATTTGCTTAATAATTATTCCATTAAAATTGGTTAGACAAGAGAAAATGTCACTTCACTGTGGAAATAGTAAGTAACACCTTTTGAATATGTAAATATTTACCTTTAAGCTTTTTTTAAACACATGAGTATTTTAAGGGATAGTTGACAGCTGCTTTAGCAAACTTTTATACCATTTGAAATGATTATCAATAGTGCCAGAATGACAGTTCTCAAATAAAAACTGTCCAGTTATATATAGAAAAATTGTCAGGTAAAGACCTGATTCTATCAGTTTTGTTTGAGGGTTATCCTTAGAGGCTACAATAATGTATTTCCAAAAGTGATCAGATGATTAGCTATATGCTAAATATTTCCCTCTGTTACCTTTACATTTTGTATTTGTGGTTTAAGTTTCCATTTAGTTTTATTTTATTTTATTTTATTTTAAAGACAAAAGAATGGAGACATATGAATCAGAAAAGCCATAAACAATACAGAAAATACAAAGTTATACAGAATATAGTAGGGAATTAGCACTGGATGTTGTATTACATAGTTATCTTCACATTAGTTAACACAAAAACATTAAAGGAAATACCAAATTATAGAGAAGATAGTAGGGAATTTGCTCTGGATGCTGTCCTACATAATGTTACCTTCACCTCTGTTACTCAGTTACACAGATGATGGCCCATTTGATCATTCACTTTTTCTCCTCCCTCATCTCCATTGCCCTACCACTCAATCAGTCATCTTCCCTGTGATAATAACTGTACTCCTGGGTTTATCTATATCCTTGGACTCTCGCCTTGGGAAGAGATATAGCTACCTCAGACTATACTATAACATACATGGGTGTATACAAACTGCCATGGTTGGAGGTGGGAAAGCACATATGCTCACAGCGGACCACCCGGCTCCACCCTGTTATCATGCTATGGGTGGGGGCGGGTCCAGTCCATGAGGTGCCCTGAGCGGGGCCCTCAGTGGAGCAGCCGCGGGGCCCACAGAGGAGCAGCCGCGGGGCCCAGAGCAGAGCAGCCGCGGGGCCCACTGCGGAGCAGCCGTGGGGCCCAGAGCGGAACAGCCACGGGGCCCACTGCGGAGCAGCCGCAGGGCCCACAGAGGAGCAGCCACGGGGCCCACAGAGGAGCAGCCGCGGGGCTCACTGTGGTGCAGCCGCGGGGCCCATGGCGGAGCAGCCATGGGGCCCTCAGTGGAGCAGCTGCGGGGCATGCACCCCCATCGGGGCGCCCTCTGTGACCCTTTTGGCTCTGTCCCATTGCCTTGATGCCAGAGGCCCTTTCTTCTCCTCCCACCTCCTCCTGATCTCCAGCATTACCATTCCCCACCCCTTACAGCTGGGCAATGGGTCTCCGAAACTGAAGTTGCGAATGCTGAAACAAGGGCATGGTCCAGGATGTGCTTGAAGCGGCGTCCTCCTCCCTCTCCGTCTTGTCTCCCTCCGACTGTGCCATGGCAGATCGCCGATCCCCTCCTCCAGAGGAGGTTTTGCTTAGTCTTTCCGAGGGTTTCAGTTACCATTTCAGATCCTTCTCAAGTTCAGGATATCCACCTCTTTCCTTTCTGTCCTTCACATGTTACTATATTCCTATGTCTGAGTGGCATTCCTCCAGGAGTTTCTCTCTCTGCTGTCTACCTGGTCGCCATGGGTTCATACAAGGTTCATATATGCAAGCAGTATGGAGACACTCTTGTTGCTCATATTAGTAGTTTGGGGTGAGTCCTGAAGCCAGTGGACTCGTCCCATCACTGTCAGGAACACGTGGTGATTGCGCAGGCCGCCGAGGCTCAAGGTGCTCACAGAGGGCATTCAGGGTGGGAGCTGAAGCCCAGTAACTCAGTTCATGCTTCCTGCTTGATGTTGGAGTGAGAAGGGCGTGGGGCCGCGTGATCCACCTCCATCTGCAGCTCTCTCTTGCTGTTGTGCTCCAGTTCCCGTTTGTTCCTTGGCTGGATCCCTGGGAGTTGCTGTGGCTCTGATGTCACTGCCGATGCACCCCACCACTTCCCACTGGCAGCCGCCCACACAGTAGGGAGGCAGGAGGCCACAGTCTCGAGGCAGGCATACAGCTTGGGTGTGGTGGGATGTGTACTGGCTACTCTGGCTCCACCTTGCCTCCAGGTGCTGATTAGGTGCTGAAGCTGAAGCTGCGATTGCTGGAATGAGGGCTTGGGCCAAGCATGTGTTTGAAGCAGTGGCTTCCTCCTCCTCCGTCTCTTCTCCCTCTGACTATGCCGCAGTGGCCCTCTAATCCTTTCCTCCAGGAGAGGTTTTGCTTGGTCTTTCCTAGGGCTTCAGTTCCCATTTCAGATCCTTCTTGGGTTCAGGGTACACACCTCTCTCCTTTCTGTCTTCATATTGCTATATTCCATTGTCTGGGTGGTAATCCTCTGGGAGGTTCTCTCTCTGCTGCCTACCCGGTCGCCATCTTCCCGGAAGTCCTGAATCACTTTTTAGTAAGTTATTTTTGGTAATTCCTCAACTTAATCCTCTTCAGAAAGCAAGTACTGGTAAATTTGATGACAAGAATTTTTAAATTCATCTTTAAGAAGAACACCTGGGTGGGCAAGATGTCACAAGCCTTTAATTCCAGTTACTCAGGGGGCTGAGCAGGAGGATCACAAATTCAAGGTCAGCCTGGGCAACACAGTGAGACTCTCTCTTGAGCTGGGACTTGGAGACCTTGCCGCTGTGGTCCAGATCCAGCGCAGTGAAGGCGTGCCAGATGGCCTTGAGCAGCTTGTCCTTCAAGGCCCCCCATGGTCACGTGTGAGGCAGCCTCGCCTGCTCTGCCAGCCCTCAAAGGCTCTGCACAGCTCATGCGTCCCCCCCCACTTAGTTGCTTACTACTTTTCAGGAAGCCCTAAGCACTGTAAGGTAACTCAGATCACTACTCAGTTTGCCCTTATGAAATGAGAGACAACCACAGACACTCAGCTCTTGCTAATCTGCATTAGACACATTTGAAACAGCAATGTGATCTCCAGGCCACTGGGTCTCGCTGTGGGTGGAGACAGTAGCACAGCCGGGTTCAAGTCGGAGTGACAAGTAAAGGGCCTTGTAGGCAGTAAGCTCACCGGCTCTTTGAAGTAAGTGCGATCTAGCTAATTACTCTTTAGCAGTCTATAATATGTTTCTACTCGGACAAGAATAGTAATTCCTGTCTAGGATTTCTTAATGACCTTTACAGAATAAGTTTATACTATATTAAATTTGTTCCAAAAAATGGCTGTAATCATATCCCTCAGCTAGCAGGTTTTTGGCAATGACATTTTACTACCCTTCTAAATCAGGGAGTGGAATCCCTGTCTCCTTCTCTCAAATCTGGCTTGCCTTATGACTTGCTTTAGCCAACAGAATGCAGTAGAAGCTATGGTCTGTGGTTTCTGAGGCTAGGCTTTTTGACATCTTGTAGTTTCTGTGCTCATGCTGTTGGAATGCTCCTTTGTGCACTGATGTCCTGAAACTCCCACGCTGTGGGGAAGCCAAGCTAACCAAGTAGAATGCCAGGCAGGGGAGAGGCCAGATTCTCTGGTTGAGAGGCCAGGAAACCCTAGTCTGTTCCCACATAATCATTCTGACAAAAGACCCATGAGGTTCCACAGGAAAACCCATCTTGTCAACCACAGAATCAGGAGAAATGATAAAATCATCCTTTTAAACCACAGGGGACTGAGATGGCTAGCTGCACAATAGATTGTTGAAATATATGCTAACATAACAGTACCTTGTGTATCAGTTAGGTAAATTAGGATTTACGAAGCTAACCATTTTATTGACTGTTGGTTGTCCTGTTCAGGTTTATTACTTACACAGGGCACAGGATTTTCCCATGTAACCAGGAGTGCAATCACAGTCACCAGTTCTCCTGTTACAGTGACCTCTATTCTCACCAGATCCACAGGGGAAGTGGCGCTCTGGTCCCCAGAGGGCCTCAGGAAAGGCTGGTAAGGTGGAACCAGCAAAAAAGAGCCCAGACTGTAATGAAGCTCAAGACAGGCAAGACAGTCTTAGATTTCTACTGTTGCCCAAGTGAGTTGGCAAATTGTGTGTGTGTGTGTGTGTGTGTGTGTGTGTGTGTTTGGGCTGCAAAGAAAGAAATATTCTAGTAGCCTCTGAGGATTTATAACACTTTCAAAAATATTCCTTGAAGAAATCAACATGATGCTATATCTTGTCACTTTGGAAACACAAATACAGTGGTTGGCTTTTTGCTGAAAATGTGGTTTTTCAGACAGTAACAATGGAAGCAATTTTGATATATATCTTTGGAGGCAATTGCTCAGAACAAAACATGAGAGTGAGCTGTAATTTGTAAAGGAATCTCAAGAGGGATGGTGCTCCAGAAGTTGGCCCCAAAGACTTACCTAAGTCCTTTGTCTGTTGTAGCTTTTCCTCTAAGCTAGAATAATCATGCCAGGGTTTGGAAATGGTGTGTTTTCTGAAAGTGTGTCATGCATAAGGTGACTAAGGAGAAACTGTGCACCACTTTACTGAATGTCTTTTGAACTAGAAAAGGATGGCTGACACAATAGGGCTCAGGTTTTATCATCTGTCTGATCATAAACCACTGCAAAAGTAAACCTTGTGGAAAGCATTTCTTCAACGCAGACAAAATGATGCAACTTTCCCCAAAGTATGATAGTTGGGGAAAGTTATATCAAACTAAGTATTAAGTCAGACTGTGAAGAAACTTTTGCACTGAACAGAGTCACTGAATAACAGAATTACTGTATTTTTCTGGGATGTTTTCATCTGATTTGTTGATAATGTGCACTGCGTCAAGAACTTTATGTAAATTAGCTTGTATTTCCATGAAAATCCTCCTATGACAACCTCACTTTGTTTTTACATGAGGCTCTGAGAGGCCAAGTGACTTAACCTATTTCACAAAGCTACCAAGCTTTAAAGTCAAGATTTGAACCCAGATCTTTTGAAACTGATGCTTTTAGCACAACACCCAACTTAATAAGCTAGGCACTCAGCACCTTGCAAGTCAATTGACCTGCTTTTAGAGACCACCAGAGTTCCCAGAGTTCAGTTTTGGAGTTCATCTGACTTGGAACTACTTTATAAAATTCTCTGTTTATTACTATTACTTTACAATAATATGTCCTCCTTCAGGGGACATGGTTGTTATATAGACCTTCTTACATGAACGTGAGGTCTCAGCTGAGCCACACGATCTTCTGTACTCAAAGGTCTGCCTGCCACTGGAGTTCAAAGTACCCCAGGTGATGTACTAAGCGACACACCAAAGACACGGGCTGCCTTCTCACAGAAACTTTTTTTCCCATTTCATAGATTAGTTGCAGAAACCAGCGCCTCTGTTCTTAGAGCCATTCCTCACAAGTGAAGCAAGGCCTGGTGTTGATTGTAGAGAGTTCTGCTTGTTAGTGCCATTGAGACAGTTTGAGTCTGTAATTAACTATTAATCTGCAATCCAGACACGATCGGGAGTTAAGAATTTTAAGGGTCTATCTAGCTCTCAGAGCACTTGGGCTCCTTCACTCTTTTAAAAGGAAAAAAGAAAAACAACAGGCCTGATTTTCATCGTGTGCAAGTCTTAAAGAGCTCTTTCTGCCTTGCTTTCAACTGCCAATCATGTGGAGCCCATTCACTTGCTCCAATGTGATTCATAATTTCATTTTGTGGTTAGACAAAAATATCGAATTGGACAAAGTTATCTGACTGAAAAATAATATGTTTTCTAGTGATTATGGTGACCTCTCTATTTTGCTGATTTACATATACTTTCAACTCATTTTCTTTCACAGTGGGAATCAGAAGCATTTTCCAATAAAGTATATTCAGCAGCTGCTTTAAGAAAATGTTATCAGAATAAATTCAATTTACCTAGGTATGTGGATATGGAATTGTCTCCTTCAGTTCTGGTCTTGAGGGCACGACTTCTTCAGGGGGGCAGATGAAAAAGAGCCAAGTCTAGGCCTAAGTCAGCTGGGACAAGAGTTTTAGTGAGTGGTGTAAGACGCACTCTCAGACCACATCAGACAGACTCGCATCAGGTCGGCCTCATGTTGCCTCCAGTGTCTTGCCTTCTTCACAGAAGCTGACCGTCTGGCAAGCTACACAGCCTGCTCTCCACCAGCTCTATGTGGACATCACCGTTCGCTGGAGAGAGGTCTGTCTGCAAAAGGACAGTGAAGCTCCCACTTTCATTCGGCTCCGGAAGTCCTGCGGGCATGGAAGATGGAGCTGGAGGGGGGCAGATGAAGACTGGCAAGCGTCAGAGACAATGTCCAGTCCGCTGTCTGCCTCTGCACGTGGGCCGGGTATGAGGGCTGTCTTGCAAACCAACCTAGTCTTACTTTAAGCCAGATTGCCCTCCCAGCATCGCAAAGGCACTGTTATATCGGACTGTTACAATAACTTTGTTGTCTGCTTAGTATTTTGTATCAACAAGAAAATGTTTTGATAATTTCCCCTGAAAAACAAAACCTCTGAGGTCACCCCAAACAAAATCACTAGTGTATCTACTTGTTTTTGTTTTCTTGCTGAATTCAGGGTGTTTGTAATAGACTAGTAGATTTAAGCTCAGGTGGGTTGTAGGAGTTTGGTGATACTCAAGGGAACAAAAGAACAAACATCCTTTCCACATGGAGTTCAGAGCCTGGAAGGAAAGCACAGGTAATAAATATTAGACATTGAAAAGTAAATTGAGCTATGTGATGTGCTGGAAGATGGCAAGTACTACAGAACACCAAAAGTTCAGAGCAACTTGCAACCTGCGATTTTAAATTGGGTGGTACAGATAATATTTGGTAAAATAAAGTGATGTGTGGCTCTCTGCAAACTTCAATAGCCCTGTAGACACTTAAGAGGAGTATTCTGTGAGTCTACAAGACAGGGCAGCATCCCTGACATCTTAGAACACAGTTTTCCAAATTGCATGTGCAACTACATGCATACATTTATAACTAGAGTCATACTACATATATGCTTCTGCATACATTTATTATAAAATTATGTAATACCTTGAAATTTGAGAAAGGACAATACTGAGAACCATATTATAATTATCTGTGGCTAAGTAGCTTTGATTTGTATTTATTTGATCAAGTTTTAGATACAAGAAGAACAAATCTCTAATTCTGGAAACTAGCAGTGAGTTGGTTGATTAGTTCAGTTCAAAGAAAGTATTGTCAAACTTTACTCTTTTTCAGACAAGATTCTCTACTTTGTGATCTTTCCTCTCTTGTTCAAGCTAACAAGCAGAAGACAGTGTTAAATAACTTTAAATGACTTGCTCTGCGTCTTGGTTTCCTCACCTGCAAATAGGAGAATAATAAAGCACACCCACCTCTGAGGACATGAGTAGTTTGAATAATTAATGATAATATGATGCTGAACAAGGACTGAGCATTATTATTAGAGAAGAAAGAAAATCTATCATCAGATTGCACCTTTCTGGCATCGTTGCCTTGGTAACCAGATTTGCAGGTGCAGTTACCATTTTTGGCACTGCATTCCAGGGTGTTCTCCTCCACACACTGACGTTCAGAAGAGCAGCCAGCTCCGTGGAGCCCCTTGGGACAGCCTGCAAGCAGGATGAGGCAAACTGGTCACCTGAAAATCATGCTTTGTTTATTTTAAATTTTTAGTGCATAGGCAGGTCGTTCTGCAGGGCCTGATTATAAGGAAAGCAAGAGGATCATCCTAACTTCCAAGAAAAAAAAAAGAAAGAAAATGTCTCTCAGATCAGGCAATTCATTTGCCTTTTGGCAACTGGATGCGAACAGTGAAGCCTGAACTACTTAAAAGGCTTTGGCACTTCCGGGAGAGAAACTGCTTCTCAGTGTGCTCCACTGGGGCCTATAGTCAGTATTCTCAGAGGACTGCTATGGCTGCCAGGTCTCATAGGCACCCTGCTACCGGATGGGGATGACGGGCAGCGTGTGTGTGAAGGCTTGCCATTGTTTTCCTCCCCTTCATTATATGATAATCAGAAATAATTTCACACCATGCAGACAGCACAAGGCTTTCATTGTGATAGCAGCATTATCTTGACCACATCTTTGGCCAATGATGTTTTTCTTCCCTTTTTTATTTTTCCCACATCACTGAGTTTTAGGGATGTTAGCGTCAGAATTGTAATTTGAAAATGGCTCACCTTTGCTTTTAAGAAAACATAGTTGTCTGTTTGAAGAGTTTCTTGATTCATTCAATTCCCTTTCCAAAATGCACTTCTGACAATTTTGTTTTCTCCCAAATGTTCTAGGAGTTAGCAAATGGAAGGTATTTCCACATGCCCTCCAGGTCAAGGCAAATGTTTTATGGGCCCTTCTAGGTTTTACTATAAAAAGACCCTTCTGGGGAGTAAAACAAGCCATTTGACTTTCTTGTGCCTGGGAAGAGCGTTGGTAGAGATGAGTCAAAGTGGTGGTGACAGTGGCACCATGTAGGGGGATCCTCATTGCCAAGGAGAGTCCAGAGTGATCTTTAAAGAAAAGCAATTATTTACAAGGCCACACTAAATGTCAAATTTGGATAATCAGTGATATAAACTCCACCACTTTTCCATGACTTCCAAGTTTGGGATCCTTTTCAATCCTGAGGCCACAGCTGACTGTCTGCCTCGGTGTAGTCCTCTTCTCGCTCCCTCCAGAATATTCCCCAGAGTTGGCTTCTGTGTCCAGCTCTTCCTGGTTCAACATGTGTAACTGTGGTTCAGGAAATAAACCAGGCATAACGGAATCCTTGATTTTGACAACTGGGTATAAGAACATACAACTGGACCCAGGAATGGTGGCGCACACCTGTAATCCCAGCATTCCAGAGGTTGAGGCAGGAGGATCATTGGGAGTTCAAAGCCAGCCTGGGCTACGAAGTGAGGTCAAGGCCAGACTGAACTGCATAGCAAGACCTTGTCTCAAACAAAAAGACAAAAAGAACATACGACTGGAAATATGTTTAGAAAAAAAACCAGTAATCTATATTGGTAACCCAGTGCCTACTTTGGATTTGTTGTGCATTGAAACATATTCTTCAAGAGTTTAAATATTGAGGTTCTAATTCCCAGTAACTCAGAATGTGCCCTTACTTGGAAATTAAGTCTTCTCAGATGCAGTTGCTTAAGACGAAGTCATACTGGAATAGGACTGGATTGTAATTCACTATCACCAGTGTCCTTATAAGTAGGGAGATTTTATACGGAGCAGTGCGCACAGGAAGAGCACAATGTGAAGACGGCGTCACGCTGACACGTGACGTGGAGCTACCAGAACCCAGGGGAAGTACAGAGAGAGCCTTCCTTCACTTGCTCAGAGGGGCAGGGCTTGCTGGCACCTCACAATCAGACTTCCAGACTCTGGAGCTCTGGGAAATGACCTTTTGTGGTTTAAGGTATTCGGTCTGTGGCACTTAGCTGTGAAAGCCTTAAAATGAGTGTATGACTGCAAACTCAGTCTTCTCAGGGCCAGTCAAATGACGAATAAATGAAGCCTCCAGTCCAAGACTGAGGGCATCTTAAAGAACTAGGACATATACTCTCTCCTGTATATAGTCACATTCAAAATACCAGCCACCGCCACCACCACCAACAGCAGCAGCAGCAGTAACAAACCTGTTTGCTGAATTTTTTCCCTGTTTTCAGCTCCCCAGAGCATACGGATGAATAAATGTATGTGAGGCTGATATTTTGATCTTAAAATCCTCAATTTTATGTTTCTAAAAAGGCAGCTCTTTACACTTTAGCCCAGATGCATTATGATTTATATTTTCAGCTCAGATATCTGATATTGCCTTATAAAATACCAAAAAGCTGTTACTAAATACGGGGCACATCGTGCTACATTTTAGGAGCAGCAGTGGAAAAGAGGCTGTCCTCATTTCTAGGCCAGTCTAGTTCTCTGCGTGTGTTAGAAGAGGTACCGGCCAGTCCGGAATACAACGCGCGACCTCCACTGCTCGCTTGCCCACACTTCACCCCATTCTCTTCTGTCCTGTTTGCCTAGGGTAGCTTTTCTTCATGAACCAGGCTGAATTTTCAGAGATGCTTCCATGGACTCTCTTGTTGGGGTATACACAATAAACTCCCTGTGCTCGAGGGCCATGCCTTTATGTATATGTCAGACCCATGGACATTCAACTAGAGATAAGCTATAAAATTCTAAGATGTCTGTTATTAAGAGATGGTTATGTTACTACTGAGAGGAATGGTGTGTATATTTGTCTCCTCCTAAAATCCAGCAAATTGATGGTATTTGGAGTTGGAGTCTTTGGGACATTATTTCGTGTGGGTGGAGCCTTCTTGAGTGGGACCAACGCCCACACAAAAGAAGCCCCATAGTTCACTCGCTTGTCTCTCCTACATGAGGACATGGTGAAAGGCGCTGTCTCCAAGCCAGAAAGTAGGCTTTCATCAGACCCAGAGCTTCTCAGGCTCCAGAATTAAATGTATTTCTGTTGTTTATAAACAACCTAATTCACAGTGTTCTGTTATAGCAACCTGGACAATCTAAGACACTAAAGCTTGCTCAGGAAAGACTCTTAGAGGAACCAGTCCTTTAATAGGAAGAGGAAAGACTTAAAATAGAGAGGCAAGTGGGCTGAGGTCACTTCAGGCTCCCATACCCTGCACACAGCTTCAGTTGGATAAAGCTTTTAGAGTCATCCTGTTGAGAGAAATCCTGAAAAATGTGACAGAGTGTGTTTATTGCTGAATGTGCTTTCTTGAATCTTTTGCAAAATGTGGTTCTCAGAATGCCAGATGAAGAACACTTTAAGGAGTACTACTGCTTTGCACTGGAACCTAGGAGACTTTTTCTGAGTCCTTTGTATTTAAGTGCTATAAAGCATTAAATGTTCTAAATAAACTATTAATCATATTCACTCAATAATTAATAAAAATATTGACCAGAAAAAATAAAAATAAAGAAACGTTTTCATTCATCAGTATCTAGATCCTGTAATTTAAAGAGACTAAGTAAAGATGAGGACATACTCTCTACTATATATCAACACACAAACTGGGTTTCCCTCTGCCCCTTTACCTGGTATGTTCTTCATGCTTCTCTGAGCTGTTATGCTTCACACAGAAGCAAGTAGTGCTTGCGACTTACTCAGATGACAAGATATCCCCTAGCGCCCTGGCTCATATGCGCAGGCACCATTCACCCTATGGCAATGGCCACTATTGGTACAGTTATGTTTTATTCTGCAATTCTTCCCAAAGAACCCTCTCAGGCATCCCGGAGGGTATAGAACAAACAAAGCAAATATTAACCCACATACAAAACTTGCTGGAGCTGTTTTTTAAGTGGAATAAGAAGCTTGAAAAGGTAAGATAGTTCATATCTGGTTGGACTGAATAAAGCAAGAGAGGTCTTGAGAACTACAGACATTATTCTGCATCTTTTGCTTAAAATTTTTTCAGGGATTTGTCTTTGCCCCAGATTAAAGTCCCCAAACAGCACTGAGCCCTTGCACTGGCCAAGTCGGGTCACGCCGCTGTCTCTCTCTCCTGTCTTCAGGTCTTGCAGTGCCTTGCACACCTCCCTTCCTTGTCTCAGGTGCTCTTCTCCTCCTCTTGCCCTGATCATTTTTTCTCACTCTGCATGCTTAAACTTAAATGTCAAGCCTCCAGAAGTCTCTTCTGGTCTCAGGCCCTGTCTCACTTCCACCCCTGTATTAATATTTACTTTGTAAGACCTATCAACTTTTGTGACCTGTTTGTCTTGAATAAGACTGTAAATTCCACTTAGAGAAAACAAAATCTTTTCTATTTATTTGTTGTGGTCATATCAGAATGCCCAGCACAGTTCTTTACAATTGCTTAGTATTTTTAATGAATAAACATTATTCACAGGGATAAGCAACTAGGATGTGAGCAGGAACTTTTCTGTACCTCAAAACATGAAGTAAATTTGGTTTCTATCTCCCAGGTTCCACAGACTGTAATTCTTAATAAACTCTCCCTGACTTTTGGCAAACCCTAGAGATCAATGTCCTAATTGACTTTCTGCCTTTAGCTCTTGCCCCTGAAGAAGCCGTTTGGTGTGTGTGTGTGTGTGTGTGTGTGTGTGTGTGTGTGTGTGTGTGCGCGCGCATGCGTGTACGCGCGCACGCTTTGCCAACCCTCGTAGGAAATATAGCCTCTCCACTGGTTTCCATGAAAAAATCCACACACAGTATTCACTAGCAATGTGTGAGATTTTCATCCATCATTTTTCTTCTTTTATTTTTCTATGTCTTCTTTTCTATTCTCTGAATTTCATATTTCTTCTTCTCCGCTTTGGGGTCCCATTTTTTTTCATTTATTATGCAGAACACATAAATTCTCCCCAGGTGCTACATCCAAACCTGCACACACAAATTCAACTTCTTGTTCAACAGAAAAAGGAAGAAAGAGCTTTTTTGTGTCAGTTTAGAGCACAGCTGGTGATTTAAGCATCGTTTATTTTGTTCCGTTACACATGGCATCAGTCACAGCACTGTATTCTTGTACATATAGACAAGGATTTTATTCCTTCTGAAAAAAAGAGTAAAGTTTATTTTGAAAAATAAAGATACACATTTCACTTAGATCATTTCCATTGAAATCCCCAAGAAATGAAAGGTGGTCTTGTGTGACTGGCACCAGGCACTCCTACAGTCCTCACAAGGTTTCCCGTGAGCCCCTGGGGCCGCTAGCACTGCACAGGCAGAGGATCATGGGTGTCTCCCTCTGACAGCCAAGAGGCTGCCCTTTCCTTCCCCATGCATCTCTGGGGAATGAGCTGTGAAGAAAATAGGAAAGATGAACGAGTAACGCAACATACTTTCCATGTTACAAATGGAGAAGTAAGAAGAATTTGACTTTCCATTAGGATGGATACCAGGTAATTAAAGTGTCAGTAGCTTGCAGACGCAGGATGGTCTCCGGCACACTCCTAGTTGGTGTGGTATAATCATTCCCCAGAGATTACTGATGCAGCCAGTTAAAATAATGACGACGGAAGGAACTGTTAGCGAGGTTCAAATGCAGAATATACCTCACTTCTTAAACTCTATCTCTTACATTTTCAAAGCTTCCCAGACATCTTAACGGTAAACTCTAACCAACCTTTATGAGAAACTGCATCTTCGTATTTTGAAAAACTGTCAGGAAACAGAAAAAAAGCTGTGTATTTTTTAACAGGAATGAATCCAGTTAAGGTTCTCTTGAGGGTCAAAGATTGGTGCAGATAAGGAAACAACAATTTTCCCTGGTTTGTTGTTTTTTTGGAAGTATTTAGTGTTTGAATAAAATATACATACTGAGAGAAATGTCTGGACTTTATTTTAACTTGAATAAACAAAGATGTTCAGATAATTTCAGTAATCGTTTTAACTGAAATTTTATCATAACGGGGTAAATATTACAAAACTTCATTTGTGTCACCTCCTGCACAACACTCCTCCCCACCACTCTGAGTAGTAACATGGAACTTAGCTTCCGAGGTACCTTTGCTCTGCACTCACAGCGCCGCTGTTATGAAAGGGCAAGGAAAGGAGAGAGGGAAGCGAAATGATGGGGAGAGGAGAGAAGAGAAAGGAATACTTGCTAAGGGGTAACTGGTTAAAGTACTTAGTGAGTCTTTAAATCTTAGAGCAACCACAGAGGAAACAACTTTTAAAAACATTCTGTTAAATGAAACTATGTAATGTAACAACCACTGTTAATTCTTATCATTTTGTTCTGAAACATCGTATCACTTTTATTGTGTTTGCTTTTGTTTTTGTTTGTGTTGTTGCTATTTTGCTATTGTTCTTTTTTTATTATTCTCTTTTCAAAAAATAATTTGGAAAAGTTTGCAGAGTTCCTAGGTTAAGGAAGGTCATCAGTGTAAGCAAGATGATTTGTCACCAAGCCTGCTGCATAAGTGTTCCAATATGACATCATAAAGCTCAAGAATGTGATCAGTGTTTCTTTACAGCAAAATGCAAAGTTCCGGGAGAAAAAAATTTTTTAGTCAAACATGTCCCAATTTGCAAATGGATGAACTAGAGAAAAGCTTAAAACAAGCAAATGCCAAAGCACAGCGGGATGAATTGGAAGATGGCACAGTGTTCTAGCCCACCGTTATGTGAAGTTACTTTTAACTTCCTTACCACTAATCCTTCAGTAATATTTTCAAATTAAATTTCTTTAGAAAAATGAAGTTCTCAAAACCTGCCATGAAAATCAAATAATATGTAGTATTTTTAAAATGGTTCCCTTATTTGGAGACATTCCTAAAAAGTGAAAGGAGATATTTTGATAGTAGACCAAAAAAGATCCAAAAGATACTGGTCTAGAAGATCTATTTAGTGGCAAAACCTACTTTCCTGATCCCTGCTGAGTCTTCATCTAACAATTTTTTGTTGTATTTTAAAAGCTACTATGCTTGAAAATATGGGGAATTTGTGATTGATCATCATTATGTATTGTGGTTTATAAGGATTTTTAAGAAATATTTTCTCTATTTAATAAAGAATTAGTGGATATTTTTATATATGGCTAGTTAATTTGGATTGTTTCTTTTAATTTTTGCAAGAAGAAATAAAAGATGATAGGAAGATATAAGCTTCTACTGTTAGGAGTAGACTCTCATTTCAACGACCACCTGAGAATTTAAGAGATTTTCCAAAGCTTTGTCAGGGGCCATGGTGTCTTTATTTTATTGGGTTCTTTCCTTTTAATATTTCCACGTCAAATGTTTTGTATTGGATATGTTTTATTCTGATGTATTTGAGGGTGATATTTTTAGTTTTATTTCTTGGATTACCAAGTTAACAATCAAGTATTTATGAACACAACTTGTACTTTCTTTCAATAATCAAGCAATAATGTTTATTGAGTACTAATTTTATAGAATTGAGTGTGTCAAGTGACAAGTGAATGTAGTTGGAAGTCTTCAACTAAAGTTTTTGTTTGCTTGTTTTGTCATACTTTCTCTCAGGTAGTGAGTATACATCCACTGTGGAGTAATTTATAATAAATAAACATGAACAGCACCAGGCCAAAACATTCACTTTCTAGCAGGGCAAGCTAACCCAATGTAGAAGGAAGAATGACCCTAAATCCACCAAGAAGATAAGTCATTGTATGTGACTGGGCTCATGTCTTGTTTACTTTTCTCTCGTTGCTGAGACAAAATACCCAGCACCCAAAATGAAGGAGGGAAAGGTTTATTTAGCTCACAGTTTGTGGAGGTTTCAGTCCATACTTGGCTGGCTCCGAGGCAGAGTGGCACACGCAGAGGGCAGACGTTCATGGCGGCAGAACACAGCAAAGCAGCAAGAGCCAAAAGGGAGGAATGGCTGCAAGCAGCCTCTTTCCTTCCCTTACATTGTAAACAGCCTACCCCCACCCAGGGGGCGTGTAGCTCTCACACAATCTCCACGCCCTCTTCTTCCACAGGCTCAGCATGCATGCAAAGTAAGCACCCTGGCTTCTTGCTGAGTCACTCAGCCAAACCTCTAGACTCCCCAAGTTGACACAATGTATCAACCATAACAACTGGTCATACAGAGCTCCATGTGATAAGAACAACAGGTCCCTGGACACAGCAGTTTAATGAAAGGCACAAAGCTGAAATGTGTAGAGCATTAAGTAGTGTGTGGTTCAGCTTGCTGAAAAAAATAAATTGGGCAAAGAGCTGTGCTTAGCTTAAAAGGCAAAAGGGATTCATGAGAACCCGATTTTAGATGATTATCACAGAATGGCTAGGAAGTGGACACAGTTTGTGCAGGACAGTGGGTACTCCTACATCTCTGGAGCAGCAAAAGAACATGAACATAGGCAGGCTTGAGGGAGAGTCCCAAAACCCTAACTGATAAGCCTGGGTAAACCAAGGTCTTTACTAGGTCATGACTCTAGACTTGCATCTATATCTTATTTAAAAAATGATATTTGTGCTCTTTTCACCCACATAAATGAAGCGCAAAAGGAAATTTGCTTTAACCATCTTCTAATCCAATCACAAAGCCTAAGACACATTTTCTTATTTAAAAATATGCATGATGAATTTTAAAAGAAAACAAAGACCAATACATTTATTTTATCACAAAGCAGCTTTAACGTCTGAAGTATACCTTCATTTACAACATGAAGGAGAACATTTGGGGATAGCATCATATTTGACCATCTTTGATACTGTCACATGACAGACGTATAAAAAATTGAACCAGTGTCACTGGCTGCGTAAACATATTTAAACTTTTAAAAAGGAAAAGAAGAAACACCAAAATAAGCAACAGGTAAGCAATTTCATTTAACCTCACTTTATAGCACAGCCCTTTTCAATGGGAATAGCCTGCCAGGCCTGATGATTTACTCAAATGGAGAGAATTTTAAAGGCCTACAATATTAGGATCCTTTATTAACTTTTACGTTTTGTGGATAAACAAGAGACACAACATTAGGTTTCCCAGAGAATACAGAATCTCCCCTTTTAATCAAATGCTTAGCTTACAATCTCAGCATTCATAGGCATTCTTTATATACAATAAATACATTGGTTTCCACACAGATCAATTGCTCACCTTATCAAGACAGTTTGAGAAACACACATTCAAGAAAACTCATCATCAGCAGCTTGCCAGTCTGTCCCAGTTCTCAGGGCATCACTTAACTTTCCTCACAAAGAACACCACCCCAGCCTGCTAGGGGGAAGCAGCCACTCCTTTCTCCCTGGCAGCGGCCTCCACTCATGCAGCCTTCACAGCACAAGGTGAAGTCATGTCCAAAGGTGCTTTCTAAACAGAATGGAATGTGGTTCAGATGCTCATAACTGTCTACACAACTGAAAATGGACAGTAACCCTTTAATTTTCCAAAGAAAACCATTATCCTAGAGTGTATGTTTTAGAGTCCCAGAAAAACACAACAGCAAAAAGATATCATTTAAAATAGAGCTTATTTCATTTTTCTAACTATAGTATTAGAATATTTAAAGTTCTCTCCCATTTTTTAACACTGGGTATTGAGCCCTAGTGCCCTAATGAAATAGTTATTTTTGATAAAAGCTCTACTAATTTATTTTGATCTGAAATTATTTGATGTTTGAGTTCTATTTCTTGGCTATGTAAGAAAAACTGGTCATGTTGTAAAGATATTTTCTTGGTCTACTTAAATTGTTATGGTTTGTCTGTGGGTGTTCCCCCAACGCCTCATGCAGTCATGGGGCAGACTTCTAGAGTTTATGACTGATTCATGGCCCACTGTTAGGACTGTGGGTGTGAGTGTTATGCCCACCCTGGGGTGGGTAGCTTGCATACAATGTCCTGGAGGGAAAGAGGCTGCTTGTTGCTCCTTTCCTTGTGCCCTTGTTGCTTTTGCTATGTTGTGCCACCACGAACTGTTGCCCTCTGCCATGCGCCACTCTGCCTTGGAGCCAGTCAAGTATGAACTGAAACCTCCACAAACTATGAGCTAAATAAACCTTTCCTTCCTTAATTCTGGGTGTCAGGTATCTTGTCTCAGCAATGAGAGAAAAGTAACCAAGACATAAGCATAGTACACAATTGGTTCTCTATATTTTAAAATGTAGAAGAAAACTATACTGGAAGGATATTCAAAGGAAGTTTTAATTATATGAGACTTCTAGGAGAGTTTTAATAATAAGAAAAATGAGAAGTTTCCAGTTCTTGTCCCTAATATGCATGTCCCCACGGTGCCCATTTGTTGTGTGTAGAAGGAAGAAAGACAAGAAATGATAGGCTTGATACAAAGCTCTCAAGTGCTTTTGCCCCATTTTTCTTGAAAACTCTAAATTAAAGTATTTTAAGGCTTTAAATGTGGATAATAAAATCGTCTATAACAAGATATGAATTGAATAAAAATGAGGGGTGGGTGTAATGAGATACACTCTTTGACTCACCAACTTTGTGCAAAATAGGGAGTTCTCTTTCCTCTTCTTCCTCCTCTTCTTTGTCTTTACAAGACCGAGTCAGAGACGCAGCGACACAATGAGGCAGTGGAGGTGGGATCTGAACAGAAAGCCTGGAAACTTTACAGCTTCTAATCCTTCTTTCTCTAGCTCGTCGTCATCTGAAGCTAAGACCACAGAGAGAAAAGTTAGGTTTCGATGTATTGGTTAGAAGAAGGAAACAGAGAATGGGCTGAGAGGGAATTGAGAGTTTGAACCAGGCAGTGGGCAGTGGGTCACCAAAAGGAAAGGTGCTCTGAGACGGCCATCTGAGGATCTGCCGTAAATGAAGGTGAGGAACTGCTGTGGAAGAGAGAGCAAACGGCAAAGGAAGGTTGCAGCCTGTAAAGAGAAAGGGGATGGCAAGTGGAGTTAAAGAATAGGTGGTCTGCACCGTTCCTGAAGAACAGGACACGACTTTCCTCAGTGACTTTCTCAGGTAAGTGTTCATGTCACTGACAGTTCTGTAGCATTCTGTAAAGAACAGTCATATGTTCCCACTATATTGATAAATAATTGATCACAGATATGTACTTCTATTGACATTCACCCACATCTAGGAAAGTTGAACAATATTTGCTTTTTGTGTCCTTTTTGTGACTTTTATTAACCAATAATAACACGCTTGCTGTGTAAAAAGCACAAAATTCTTTCACTGATTCCTCGCCAATTCTTTAGCTCTCACTTACTTCTAGACATACTGCATTCATTCATACATCAGCAAGGCTTTCTAAGTAAAGAACATAAAATTTCAATTCAATGGTTTTGGGCTGTCCATCCTTTGTTCACTCACTCTTGAATTCAAATACATAAGGGAATGCTTATTCTGTGGATAGTTCTCTGTAAGTCTTGTGGAGAATTTTAGATATGGGGAACTTCTAAGCCTGGGCCTAATTTAGCTTGCTCACATTGCATTAGACTTTGGCCAGTGTGTACGTACAAGATGCTAAAAGTTCCGAAACGAGGCTGAATTTCTAAGCTTAACCTTAGGTTGTAGATAAGTTTTCTATTTAAACGTGTGCGTAAGAGTATGTACATGCATGCAATACGATTATTTTTTGGCTCACTGCTTAAGAGCAGATGGTACATAAATTCACAAATTGTTGTTGGCTCTGTTAATTGGGCAGAATACTATAAATGGTAATATACTCCACTGTGTCTAGTATATAGAAATATCATAGCTGTGTGTGTTGTCCAGTTATCTTTCTGGAATGTTGAGGATGCTTGGCTAGGTATACGAAAAATACACATCATTCTGAACAGAATGCAGGCGTATTTTTTTGGCTAAGAAACACAATTTTCTCTGAGACATTGAAGTTATAGGTTTTATCTGGTATTGGGCTAGATATCAGTCTTCTGACCTTTTGCTTTGCTTTTGAGAAAAATAGAGTTCAATTTAATAATATGGATGATCACAAAATAAAAATTTAAAAGATTATCTGTTTAAAATGACTTTTCAGTAAGTAAATCACAAGACACATGTAAGCTATTTGTATCGTTATAAAGTCAATTTACCATGTTCACTAACTTAAACTGCTCTGATTAAATTAAATAAAGCACAAAATCATGTGAAAGGGAAAGGAACTAATACTAATAATTAAGCTAGAAAATTGTAAGATGATGCACCTTTAGAATTTCCTTTAGTTATGTTAGTATTAAATATACAAGGGATTCTGGTACAGATCTTTGCTTATGAAATCCAAGTTATAAAAAAACTATTGAAAATGATTTTCAATAATGGACTATGTGATTCCAGTAAAGCAGAATATTTATGATTCCTATAACAATATGTTCTGACTGTTCAGAAACTCTAATTTGTATATAATATAAATAATTCTGTGTAATATATCGAATATATTATATGTTAAATTAGGTGCAAGGGATTATGAACTAGTGAATATGATAACAATAGCTACTTTCAGTACAATTATTTCTTTGTCAACCACTGTACTAAGTAATTTACATCACATTTCCATTTTAGTCACTAATCCTATTTACCCTATTCATTTTACCCATGAGGATAAGAGGCACACTAAAGTTAGACCTGCCCAAGTTCATATAATATGAAATGGGAAAGCCACAAGGAAATCCAAATCTCTACTGTCAAAACCTTACAGGCTGGAGTTTCTCCTCTATTCATTGTCCCGTCACATCAGTGATTTCACGTCAGTGTTCAGGAATTTACCATTACATCCACAACCTTCAGACCTGATCACAAAGCCCTCCTGACAGCTGCTTTCATAGTCTCCTAAAGAGCTGATGCAGATCTGGGCACAGCAGGCTCCCCTTTTTCACATTCATCAAGGTCTGAAGAAGGAAAAGACATAGCTGTTATTGCGCATATAGGGATTTCACAAATCTTCAGACATTTTGAGGAGACTCATTTCCAAATTAAAACTTTTGTAAACCCTCCTCCACCTCTCAGATTACATGGCAGAGACACTGAATGAGCTATAACGCAGAAACAATGAGGCCCTCCTTTGTATGTTTTCTCATATGCTTCTCCTCTACCCATTTTTGATTGTGAAAGAAAGTAAACTCCAAATGCATCAATAGGCACTGGAAAAGAGATCTTGATATTTCTCCAGTTTAAACAGTAATCTGAATGAATGGGCAGAGAATCTTCAGGACAAAACAAAAGAAAAGACAGCCAAAAATTCCACCTAGGAACTGACACTAGTGAAAGGTGACAGTCCTAGATTCCATAGTATGTGTGTTCTTGCAGAACTTCAGATCAGTGAGTGGTCCCAAGTTCCTCCCTCACAAGCCACCAGGAAGAGAAGTGGAAACTGTCTGAGCAGACAGGATGCTTACTTTCAATATCATGTTTTAAATCATAGGGTACTTGAGAGCATTTGCTTACACATTTATATGGTGCTTTGACTATGATATATGAAGTCGGGTTTTTGTTGTTGTAATTGTGACGTTAACCTGGAATGTATGGTCAGATAAATAGTTTTCTAAATAGTGGTTTTTAAGCCGCCTCCAGCACTGTTCCTCTACAATTTTATACTTCTGAATGTTTCTTCTTCTTTTTTTTTTTTTTTTTTGCGGTGCTGGGGATCGAACTCAGGACCCTGCGCTTGCTAGGCAAGCGCTTATTCCACTGAGCTATATCCCCAGCCCCTGAATGTTTCTTCTTAAGACAACCACCCCCAAGAAAATAAAAATACACCTTAGGGTGTCAAACTGAGACCCTTCTGCCCACAAACAGTCTAATGGGCCTGTGTTTTCAAGTGACTATTTCTGGGGCTGGGGGTATAGCTCAGTGGCATAAGCGCTTGCCTGGCAAGTGCAAGGTCCTGAGTTCGATCCCCGGTACCGGAAAAAAATAAAATAAAATAAAAATAAAAATCAAGTGACTATTTCTAATATAATGCCCAAAATGTAGCAGCAGATACCTGCCTCTGTTTTCCTTTGGCTGGGCATCTGGGAATTACATGGCCAAGGTTTTTGACTCGAAGCCTTTGTTTCAATTCAAGCCTCTCTGTTTGTTGAGCTATTAAGTTGGCTTGTCATTGCTGAGTTTTCAGAATCCTATTGCTCTATAACTACATGAGCAGCCACAGATTAGTCAGCATCTCAATTAACCCTGGAAAGGGTACCGACTCAAGGAAATGAAGACAAAAGACAGGAGGGAAAGAAAATACAATCAGTCAATCAAGGCAAGGGGTCACCATAAAATATCTAAATGAAGGTCACTTGGGTACAAAACATTCTTTCTCTTCCAAAATATCACAAGAAGTGTCACTCACAAAACTCCAGGTGATATTTTTCCTTTTCTTACATGAAAACTTCATTTGCCTTTTAGACTAAATAGCCTGAATATAAAGGATAGAAAAATTTTTAAAAATTAAGTTTCATTTCATCTAAAATATAATCGTGTATTTTTCAAATTACCACATTTTTAACAAGTGTTCCCAAATATAACTAGGGCCTCCAAACACAAAGGTCTTAGCTGGCAAGGAATACAACTGCACCCCATAACAAGAATAAGTCCCTGAGTTTGACTGTTGTTTAATGATCCATTTTTAAATCTAACTTCACTGGTATACCTTTGGGGCTATTCTTTGCTTTTCTCATGTATGTCATCTTCAATCTAAAGTTCGTACGAAACCTCATTCTTATCATACTTTGTTTCAAATGTCCCATGACTTTAACGCTCACATTACCCATTTTCTAATCATTTAAAAGTTTCTATTCACATCGTATTAGCTGAAATCTTTGATTCTTATTTTCCCTTTTAATTTTCCTCTCCTGTGATGATCATATTTTATCTAAACTGGCCAATATGCCAAGTGCTGAATGACATAGAAACATATTGGACCAGTTACCAGCACATGAAAATTTAGCATTAATGGAGAGTGAACCACCAACTGTGGTCAGACAAAAATTAAACATTTCTGCTCTGATGTTAGGGAAGTATCAAAGTGAAAAGCTTCATCCGCTCTCTTTCTAACATAAATAGTCACTGAACAAAGCTTCCTAGGATAGAGATTTTTAAAAATTTTAGTAACTGGGCAATTGCCAAATTTACTGAATTTATGGCTGGCCAAAGTTCTTGCATTTCACATACCTATAGCTTTCTCTCAAGTTGTGCTGCATACAAATCTAGGTTTTAGCAATGAGTTGCATTTGGTCAAGACCAACTGACTCCTTGCAGATGGGTTGACATATTTTCATATTTCATTGCACATTCTTTTATTTTGAAAAATAACTGATACTGAAATAAGCTAAAAATTTCCTTCATTTTCTTCATGTGTGAATATTTTTGCAAAGCACCCACAGCATTAGTCTACCTCTATGTGAATAAGCAAAGTATCTGTGTGGGCTCCAAATGCAGTAGTGAGTATTTCATCTTTAGAAATAAGTACGTTTTTATTGTTGAAGAATGAAATAAACAAGGCATAATCAAAGTAACATTATCATGTTGACTACTGATTTCTCATAAATATGCATTTTTTTCATTTTGACTCTGGTAGATGCTATTTTTTCTTACTGTGAATGAAAAATTTACTAAATTCTACTTTTCTAGAAGATAAAGAAGATATCTCATTATAAGTAGCAAATCTGAAGTTTAGCAAAATTTTAATTTCCCTTAGCCAATAACTGAATGAACAGTAAATACAGAGGGAGGGAGGGGAGAAGGGAGGGATGAAGGAGAAAAGGAAAGGAAGGAAGGAAGGAAGGAAGGAAGGAAGGAAGGAAGGAAAGCTTTAATATTTTCCATAAATGTAAACCTTAGCAAGGTAGGGAAAAGGCATAGATTTCCAATACATACAAAGGGGCAAGAAAAGCAGTTGGTTTCAATAGGTTAACCTTGATGGACTCCAACAGCAATGTAGAAACAATGTTGGCCCAAGATATATGAACGATGGCCCTGTTTCTGCTTATATAATTTAATAAACCAGAATACTGCAAAGATCACTGAGACTCACTGTTTGGAATAACAGTGTCAAAGCCTTAAAATATTGAACTTCGCCCCTTTGTTTGTACTTTACATTATTTCTCAACTTACTGAATTGCATAAAATAGACGAGTGCTTTTCTTAGCATCGTACTATAATTCTAAAAAAAGGAAGCACAAAGTATCACAAAAGAAGATAACTGAGCATGGTATAATTCCTAAGCGATGACAAGCCACGCTTCAGGGGCGTGGATGTGTCCTCAGAACCGCAGTGCACAAGAGTGTTGCGTGGTGTTTGCTATCCCCACTGAGAGTAGACATTCCTTTCCTTTTCTTTTTTATTCAAGAGGTGTAAGTTAGACATTTCATCATAAGGGGAGGCCGTTGTTCCAAATGACATAAGTTTTAATACAATATTGGGAAAGTTAGCCATTAAAATGGTTTTGGGTTGATGTACAAAGAATGGTTACATTTCATAGTTTTTTTCAATAAACTGTTCTTGCCAGTTGAACTTTCAAACCATTATTAAGTTGAAAGCCAAAGCAATGAGTTAGTTTCTACTTGGAGTAGAGTGAAATGGGGTACATAGTAGGATCTGCTGAGATGCAAACTACATTCAATAGCTAGACCTTGGAATATGTTTCAAACAAAAGCTATTAATCCCATATATTTTGTTAAAACACTTTTAATCTCATGAATTTTGAGGCAATTTCTAAATGCAGTGTTACCTTCTGCCAACAAATCTTCTCTTTACCTTTATCCAAGTAGACAGAGACACTGTGCAGTCTAGTTTTTGAAATTTAAGAGATGGAGCTCTTACAGCAGTAAGTGTTAAGATGAAAGGGCTCAGAGCAGTTTTGGAATGAAGATGGCATTTACCAAATTTACCTACGCATGTTTGCCCATCCGAACCGGCTGGTGTCCATGGTTACAGGAGTAAGGGGCCGCCAACGCATGTTCACAATGATGGCAACAACCACCATTGTTCTTTTCATAGCCATTGGCCATTTCCAACGGAATCCCTTTCTAAAGCAAGCAAAAAAGGGCCATTAGCATAACAAAAGAGGAATGGTAACGTATGTCAACAATGGGCACACTTTCCTTTGAGAGGGTGACATATTTCACTGGAAATTTATCAACACTTGGTTCATATGAAAGTAAAAGCCTAAGGGCTGTTAAGCATTATAAATGGCTCCATCATCCTGAAATACTAAGACATGAATAAATGATGTTAAGTCAATTAAGTGATGTGGAGAGTCCACCAGTGGTAATTTAACCTTTGTCTTTAAGAAGCTGAGAGAACTGTCAGCATGTTTAGGATATAAAAATATACGCATTAAACCAATGACCAGAAAGTGAATAGGTTGTTTAGCAGCTGACATTTCGATGCTCAGGGAATCGTACATTGTTATGTGTTTCTAATGTCTGTGAGTAAGTGAAAGTGTTAAAAATAGCCTTACAACAAAAGTGTGTACACGAAACCAGTAGATTGGCTGGAGATATGATATAGTGCTGTGTTGATATGCTAATCAGCTTTGATGCGCAGAAGACTCACTTAGCAATTAACATATTTTATTTAAATCAATTTGCCAATCCTGGTTAATATCACTAACCTGAGGTGTACTGGTAAGCACGAGTCTCAGCACATTTATGCAATTGTCTTGAGCAGAGAGGCATGAGATTCCCTGACTTGGTATGTGAGGAATGAGAAATATAATATTTTGAGTCAATGTTAAAAATATGGAATTTACTCCAACTGCTGGTTTTGCCGCTAATATGTTGTTCTTTATTTGTGTTGTTGCAGATCCCTTCTTCCTGAGATTGTCTACATTCACTCATTTCCTACTAGTGTTAAGTCTCAAGTTCTTTAGAAGAACAAAGATAGGAAAGAACTGGGTGCGAGGACTGGGGGTCGTGGTGCTCTGTGAAAGCACACGTCATCAGTGAAACTGCTGGGTAAGTGCTACAATACCAGAGTTCTTCATGGCCCCGGTCCGGGCTCCCATCGTTAGGCAGACAGCAGCCTTGGAGGCTCCACAAACCCCCAGGTTGCACCTGCCATTATGCTGGCCCCACTGTGCCATGATTACCTCACATAGCCAGCTCACAGCAGATGTTCAAAGTAGGTCTTGAGTGATTGAATAAACTACAGAAAGATAATAGTAATCAACTTACTGTTGAAAGTAAGAGTCCTTTTGGGTTTAGAAACAGCTAGGCTAAGACAGTGAAAAGTAGAAAACTGAAAGGAAGGTTAAAATTGTGAAGAGACCTTTTCTTTTGTCATATATTAAAATGCACTTTTTAGGTAGATGTCTTTTGTATTTCCTGTAGTGGAGGAGGTACCTATAGATTCAGAATGGAACATTTTTCCTGATGCTTGCTTGTGACTGCCATTCTTATAAAGAGGAATTTTAAAGAATTTAAAAATCATATTGATACCTTAGAGTCCATCAAGTCAACACCCATTTTTCCAGGAAAAAATTTAAAAGCTTGATTAAGGTAGTATTTCTTTAATGACATTTATAGCACTGTTGATATTAGAAGCTAGGTCCTCCAGGTGAGCTTGTTGTATTATGACTTTTCAATTCTCAGATTGCTTTCATGTAGCTGAGTTTAGTTTAACATTCAGTTTTAAAATTTCTTTTTGAATGATATTATTGCAGTTAAATGAAAATTCAAATACTCACATTTTTTTTATTTTAAAGACAAAAGAATGGAGACATACGAACCAGAACAATCCATAAACAATATCAAAAATACAAAATTATACAGAACATAGCAGGGAATTAGCACTGGATGCTGTATTACATAATGTCATCTTCACACTAGTTAACACACAAACATTAAGGGAAATACCAGATTATAGAGAAGACAGTAGGGAATCAGCACTGGATGTTGTCCTACATAGTGTCACCTTCACCTTTGTTACTCAGTTACACAGATGATGGCCCATTTGATCATTCAATTTTCTCCTCCCTCATCTCCATTGCCCTACCACTCAATCAGTCATCTTCCCTGTGATAATAACTGTACTCCTGGGTTTATCTATACCCCTGGACTCTCACCTTGGGAAGAGATATAGCTACCTCAGACTATACTATAGCATACATGAGTGTATGCAAACTGCCCAAATACTCTCATTTAAATGCCTAGTCCTATACTATATGAACGAATATCTATAAGCAACATTAAGAATTTTGATTAACAGATTAAAATATGAAGTTAAGAAAAAAATTAAAAAATTCCAAAGATAATAGGGTTTAATAAGAGAGAATATTCCAATTCAGAAAAGTTTTCCTGTGTAATATGATATGTAAACAGAAAACAGTTTGACTACCAATGTAACATAATTCAAGAATAATAATCTTAAAATACACAGGATACTATAGTAGAAAGACATGACACTTTAGTGAACTACTACTTCATATCTCCCCTTTTCAGATTTTTCCCCTATTATTAAGGTAGGGATTGAGTTATATCAAGACCAGAAAACTACTGGTCCATAGATATATGGAATTTGATTGTTAATTTCCAAGAAAATTCTGGACTTTTGCCTTTTTGACAAAAAGAACATTTTTCTATTTTAAAACCTATTAATAAAAACAATGATCTATGGTACAGTCATTGCAAAAATAGTTTTGGCATTTTTTATAAACTTAAATGTATGCTTACCCTGATTTTCCAGGCCCAGGTATTTATTGATGAGAATTAAAACATAAGCTCACCAAGGCTATATATAAATCTTTTCATACTTGTAAGTGAAGGGGTAAAGAAAATGTGGGGTTATATAATAAAGAAGGATAAGCTGGAAACATATTTATGTAAATGGATGCACCTTGGGACTGTACTTTAAGTGCAATAAATCAGACCCACACATTCAAATATTGTGTGACAAACCAAATATTGTTTCTCTTGTGTGAGAAATCAAAAGCACAAATAAGTACGAAAATGGATGACAGATGTAGGGAAGTAGGAAGAAAACATTCAAATGAGAAGGGGAGAGGGGAGGGAGAGGAGAGGAAGGAAAGTGAGGGAGGGGAGAGGTGTGTATGGGGAAAAAAGAGAAATCAGGGTACATTATGTGCAGGTACAAATTTCCTATGATGGATGTGATCGTTAAAAGTGTACCAATGCAATTAATTTAAAAATAAATGATTTAGCGGTTGTTCATAAAAACAGCTCAAATCTCAAATACCCTTTAATGGATGAACAGCAAACCAGCTGTGATATTCAAAAGAATAAAACACTACTCATCAAAAGTTGTATTCTTTATGTAAGCAACAACTTGGTTGAATACCAAAGGCATTTTGTCAAAAGTTCTGCACTCTGTAAGTCCATTTATCCAATATTCTTGGAAAACAGAGCAGTGTTGGGGCACAGATTGGTAGCTGCCGAAGCATAGGCATAGGAAATAAATGGCATCCCTTGGATAGCACAAGGGAGTTTTGGGGGTTAATGAAACTGGACTTAATTAGGGTTGAAATAATGGTTACATCAATTCATATATGTGTTAAAATTGATAGAACTATGTGACAAAAATTTGATTTCATTGTGTATTACTTGAAAACAAAATCAAAAGAAAACATAATGCTCTGCAAGCCTCATATTCCTTTTAGATTCTATCACACCTCCTGATTTCCAGCAGTCTTTGACACCTGATCACTTCTTGCAGTCATTTCTTTGCCTTCTAGGAAATCACATTCTCCACATTTTGCTCATTTTACCTTCCTGGATATTTTCAGTATTTTCTGAATTTCTGTTATAGTCTGGTTGTTAGATATTGAGGTTCTCATCTCAGCTTTGTCCGTTCCTCCAGATGACCCCATTCATAGCTTAAATGTAACCATCTAGATCTGATGCCTACAATTATTCTATCTAGGTAGAACTATAGGCAGAAACAACCTACAGGTAGAAACAATGTGATACTTACATATGTGTATCCGATTTATTTCACTTAAAAGAGTGGTCTCAAGGTATATTTATTTACATAAATATGTCTCAAGTTTATCCTTCATGGCAGAGTACTACTTTATTATACATAAAAATCACATTTTCTATATCAATTCACTTATAATGACCATTACCTACCATTTCTACTTGTCTCATCTAACTCTGAAGATAAACCGACTTCTGAACACACCCTTCTCTCCCACCAGCCAGACTTTGCCTCCCACTGGGCTCCGTACTGTGGTGCCGGTCATTCCCACTCTCCTCTTTCTTGTGCCTCAAACTGAGAATCATTCTTGATACTTATTTGCATTACATTCATGGCAGTGATTCCTCCCAGTTTTACCTAAAAAATAAATCCCAACTCTGTCCTTGCCATCTCCACTGTTAACTGCCTTAATCCAAGTCAACACAATAGCTCACTTGGCGGACTCTAATCTTGCTTTTACATACCCCATCCCACTGTCTAGTCCGTACCAAGCTGTGACAGTGATTTTAAATGAAAACCAGATCACATTACTTGCTCACTGCCGTCTCATTAAGTTTATAGTAAGAATCTTGTAGGCACTGCACGATGTGGCTGCACCTTCCTCCTGCCTACAGCTCTGGTCTCCTTGCTTGCTTGCGCCTGTGCTCAATCTCTCCAGCCAAGACTAGCTTCCCAGCTGTCTCCTGAGCACACCAAGTTTAGCACTACCTTTATATCTTAGTTCTCACTGTTCCTTTTAAATGTTTGGGACCAAAACTGTCCCCAATTTGTGTTTCAGATTTTGGATATTTGTTCATGTATGATGAGATCTGTATCTAAATACAAAATTCTTTTATGTTTCATATCTGAATGTGAAATTCATTTATTTTTTATATCTACCCTATGTGTGTAGCCTGAGGGTGATTGTAGAAATCTTTTGCATGGTACTTGCATCCTAATTGCTATATATTGCATAAGATCAGGTGTGGAATTTTCCATGGTGGTGTCTAATCTTGTTCGCAAAAATTTCAGATTTTAGGACATTTTAGAGTTTCAAGTTTTGAAATAGGAACAGTCAAACTATTATTGTCATGCACAAGATAGTATGTATTGTTTCATTACCCTTCCATTTTGTCTGTTCTGTAATTTAAGCTCCATAAAGGATTCTTAGCTAGCTTGCTCATCATTGTATCCTTGGTGCTCAGATTGTTGCCTGGTGGTGGTAACTATTCAGTAAGCACTAGTTGGATGATTCAGCTATTCTGAACACACTGTTACAATGTTTGTTCCGTCTGGACAGCACTTAGCAGGAAGGAGGCAGTCATGTCCTCTTTGGTCTCAGAACTTGCTCTCTAGTTCAGCACAGTCCCCATGACTCCTTCTTTTCTCACATTTGCTTTGATTTTCACATATCTATTTACTGCCTGTGTTGTATTGGTGTTGGAATTTTGATCCCTATAGTAGCTCATATTTAGGGTACCAAAAACTGTAATAAATTGCCCAACATTTAACAAATTTTCAAGGAGAAAACAAGTATGCTTATGCAGAATTTTATGTAGGCTTTCCATATTCTTGCTGTTTTCCTGTGATGGTGCCTCAATACAGCTCTAAATATTCTGATGGCAAATTGAATTATATATAAATGAAACTATGGTAAACTCTTTAAAAAAATACAGAGGATTAAAACAAGTCCAAGCTCTGATTTCTATCTAAGTTCAAATTTTGAGTTTTTGATTGTGATAGTTAAAAAATGGCTTACTATCACCCTTGTTATGGTTGATACATTGTGTCAACTTGGGGAGTCTAGAGGTTTGGCTGAGTGACTCAGCAGGAAGCCAGGGCGCTTACTTGGTACACATCCTGAGCCTGTGGAAGAGGAGGGCATGGAGATTATGTGAGAGCTATGCCCCGCAGGTGGGGGTAGCCTGTTTACAATGTAAGACAAGGAAAGAGGCTGCTTGTTGCCATTCCTCCCTTTTCCTAGTTGTTTTTGCTGTGTTCTGCCATCATGAACATTTGCCCTCTGCCATGTGCCACTCTGCCTCAGAACCAGCCAGGTACGGACTGAAACCTCCACAAACTGTAAGCTAAATAAACCTTTCCTTCCTTAAGTTTGAGCACTGGGTATTTTGTATCAGCAAGGAAAGAAAAGTAACCAAGACAGACCTTAAAAATGACCTTTGCTGCTTGCCATAGGCAGTAAATATACTACTTATATGATAAATAAAATATGCAGTAAATATGTATCCAATCATGGTACATCTGGAACTTTACAATTCCTAATCACAAAATAGTGAGAGCTAAGTCATAGCTCACTATGAAAATTTAATCATTGTATTATAAGTGTTTTGAAACTTCCTCAGATAATTATAAAAATATCAATATTATTTTCTAGGAGAAGGTAAAGGAAGTACCCTAAAATATATTTGTTAGATAATGGGCACAAAATTCACTGTTAAATATTACTATGTTCTAAAAGGATTTATTCTGCTTGTAGAATTTGAAAGACTTCAAAGCACAAATCTTCACCCAGCTTTGCATGTCAACAAATACTGCAATCTAGTGAAGACTACAGAAAGAACTTAGCCAAATTGTCACATAAGGGAAATAAATGTCATATAAGGGAAACTATATTTCTATCAAATGTTCTCAACTCTAGGGCAAATTTCTTTCCCAAGTAAAATACACAGAAACTTTCATCACTAATGATCCCATCTTTCTTGATAATAAGAATGCTTCAATCAGAATGCAAAGATTTTATTTCATACATTTGTTAGAAATACTCATCCCTTAAAATTGTGTCCATGTAAAAAAAAAAAATTGTGTCCATGTATAAAAGCTAAATATTAATAAGAAAGAAAAATCCCATCTACATTTTTCTCTCTAAAGTATTCCTTAGAGTCTTCCTCCCAAAAAAGACTAACTTTTGAAGAAGCTGTTTCTAAATTAGTATTAAATTTCTCCCTTCCATCTTTTCAGTTTGCTTGTTAAAAGGCAAATATCACTGTAGCAAAACTCGTCTAAACTCAGTAGAAATATATCAAAGATTTTAAGATTATATCGCCAAACCAAGAAACAGAATTTTATGCAGACAAGAAAAATGCTGAATTCAGTGACTTTAATAAAGTCTCTTTATGAGGGATCACAGACAAGAATACTAAATTATCTATTGTACGTATCACTATCGTTCTCTTTTTTGATTAACAGCAATAAAAAGACATATAAGGTACACAAGGACCTTAAACACTTTATGAACTTGAACAAATATTATATAGAAAGAGCTCAAAGACCCTAGTGCAAATTAAAGTTCTATCATTTATTGGTTTTGTGTCATTGGGTTTTTGGCTTAATCACTGAATGGATTCTTTACTAAAAAAAAATTTTTTTTTTTGGTACCGGGAATCCAACTCAGGACCTTGCACTTGCCAGGCAGGCACTTGTGCCGCTCAGCTATATCCCCAGCCCCTGGTTTCTTTGTTAATAAAATGTGAGGAACTGGAAAGAGTGTCTTTGGGCCTGAGACTTGCCATCCGTGGCTCAGTTTAGCTCTATCAAATGTGCCACACCCACCAGTCATGAAGGGAAAGTGCTCAGTGCACAGGTAAGAATATTCACACATAATGAAAAGAATGAAAAAAGCCAGAAACAAATCTGACCTTATGATGGAACAGAGGTGGAGAGTAAAGCTATAAAAGTGAAGTGAGACAGAAGAGAAAAAAGCATTTCAAGAATACTAAAGCAGGTCCATGGTTTTCCAAGTTGCTGAGAGATCAAATAGAATAAAACTGAGTAATTACCACTTCATCTGGCAACATGGAGCACATGGGTGATCCTCAAGGAGTTCAGATGAAAACCTACTTACTATGCACTGATAAGAAAATGCAAGGTGAGGAAGAGCAGATACTGCTTATATTCATCCAGTCTTTGCTATGAAAGTTCAGGTGGCATGTGGATTCAACTAAGGGTACTTTAAAGACGCTTGACACTGTGACATAGAAAGCTCTTGACCATATTGTTATGTGGATAGTGAACAATCCAGAAGGCAGAAAAGAGAGTCCAAGAAAGAGGAAAGTAACTGGAAAAAAAAGATCCTGAGATGTTAGCACATGATGGAATCCAGAACATAGTTGAAAAGATGGACTTTGATAGTAATTGGGACATCTCCTTCGTACACATGATTGAAGTCTTTCCCATGATTCTATGGGAGACATGGGGTCAATTGTTAAGCTTGCATGGTATTTTGCATCCACTTTTTGATGAAATTAGAGACAAATCGGGATAAATGCAGAATTAGGAAAAGTGACGAGATTTGGAAGAGAAAGAGTAATACTTAATACTCATTTTGAAGACGCCAAAAGCATAATCTGGAAGTATAGGGTCTTCCAGCCATGCTACTTACCTCTGTGAGAGTTTGGTACTGACTTTGTAACAAAATCAGGTAGCAAACACAGAAAAAATAGCCTGCTGCAATACAGGTGCAAACTGGGAAAAGAAAAAGTAAAGACACTGAAAGAAGATAGAGTTTAAATACAAAGACGAAAATAAAGTGTTGATGCAACAAGATGTAACAAGGAGGCGGGGATGAAAAATCTAACATGAAAAAATTGGAGGTAATTTTTTCATTTGAAAAGGAGACAAGAAATGGAGGTGGTTGCGGCTGGGAAGTGCTGGGACACAAAGCGCAACTGGAGAGAACCGGCCCCAGGACCGAGCTTGTTGAGGCGGGAGATGTGTCATCTATAGATTTAGCAACGAGCTAGTGGGTAAGATGAGACAGAAGGAAATAGCTTCAGGAGAAATTGCAGCTAATAGCTTAACAGATGAAAATTTTCATATAGTCCTAACACAGGATATATTAAACTCTGTAGCTGAGTCCAGGTAAGGATAAGCTAAGGGAAGAGGACATTGATTACAATTGTTTGAAGAGAAGAGGTAGAGGAATAAGTTAGTTGAAAAGAAGGCAAAGGAGTGAGCTCTTTAAAGACACATGGTGAATGGCAGTGGAGGAAGGAACAGAAGGAAGGGCCAGTGTGGAAGGCACGCACTCGAGTGCCCAGTGTCAGGCGTAATGTCACAACCTAGAACTGCTTTTCCTGCAGACGCTTTCCTTCACTATGGCTTCTTTTCCTTAAGTTTCATATTGGGATTTGGGATGTTTAGTAAGTATCACATAGCAGAGGTGTTAAAGGAAGGCAGATGGTTCAAAAAGAATAACAGTGGGCTCAGAGATCAAAGTCAGAGTCCTGAGATCGAGCCTGGTCCATCTTATAGCTAATCTTGACTATCCACTTCACTGAACTGATAAATGCTTTGGAAATTAGGAAGCATGCTTCTAGGTGTGCCTGTGGGTGTTTCCAGAGATATTCGGTGGTGGGGGGCAGCGAACTGTTTTCTGCGAGGAGCAGAGAGGCCTACCCTAAATGTGAGCAGACCACTCCACAGGTGGGGGCAGGGATGGAACAAACTGGGAGAAGCGGGAAGCACACCAACACATTCTCTCCTTCCCTTTGCTTCCTGGCCTCCATGAAGTAAGCTGCTTTACCCTGCCATGCACTTCTGACATCTTTTTCCTCACCATGGGCCCGTGAACAGTAGAACCAGTCAACCATGGACTAAAACTCACAAAATCAGAAGCCACTACAACCCTCTCCTTTTTAGCTTGATTTTGTCACGGTGATGTCAAGCAGAAGGACACAATCCCTACACTATGGGTCATGAATGAGTCATTTACCTTTGTTCTTTATCTTCTTTTCTTTTCCTTTCTTCCTCTTTTCCTTTTCTTCTCCATGCTAGAGTTGAACTCAGGACCTCGGGGAGACTAGGCGAGCATTCTGCTACTGAGCTACAGCCTCAGCCTGCACACTGTCTTCTATCTGACTGAGTGCCTATTTCCTCAGCTATAGAACGAAGGGGGTTGGGCTTCTGAGTGCCCACAGCTACCATAAGCAGTGGACAAGATTCTTAGGAGCTTTTGCTTTGATGAACTATTGAGTGCTGTTCTTTTATTTATTGCTCTCATTTAATACTTGTAACATACAAAGGAGTATGAGCTGCTTAAAGAGGCATGGAGAGTGGCAATAAAGGCAGGAGAAGGGTCATTGTGGGAGATGCGTTGAGTACAGCCCCCAAACTACAACTGTTGCCCCTTACTGTAACACCGGTTCCCATTAGCTCCCAGCTCAAAGCCTGGGTGGTGGACCCAAGTGAAAGGTCCCACGGAGTTCACACAGCGATGACCACAGTGAGCAAGCCCCTCAGTACGTCCATATCTGCGGAAAGAGAGACAACAGATATGTCTTAAGAGGTCCAATTAAGGAGTATCTGAAAGCTATAAAAATGAACTAAATCTCCCCTACATTTAATCCCTGACATTCAGTAACAGTAAATACAGCAGAGGCTCTATTTTCTTTGTGTGAAAAGAGAGTTTGTAACTAAACCAATTGCTTATAACTTTACCTCTAATTTTGGTCTTATGCTAATAAACACTTCTTTCTATGATGTCCTACAGCTATCTCTAGAATGAAAAGAAGGAAGCAAAGAAACAGGTCTAATTTACTCAGTAATAGAGGTAGAATCATGGCAATTTTTCTTTAGGAATACATGTCATAGTCTTAATTAATAAAAAAGCATCTACTGATGTTAAGCAGATAGTACGTGTGGCCACAGGCAGGCAGATGTTTGGCCTTTATATGTGGCATTAGTGCTTTGTTATATCTGTGACTATTGCAGGGCAGCCAGTGTAGACACCAGTGTCCTCTTTTTCTCCTGACAGTGGTGGGCAGTTTTCCTAAGTGTTACTTCAGCTTTCCGGCCCGAGTCCTCTCTGGTCTCTTTGCTTAGACGGGTTTTGTTGCCGTTCCTTTTGACTGCTGTTTTCTGTCCTCATCGTCTGTCTGCACACCATCCCCACCAGAGGTCTCCTGTGAAAGCCATGTTCTTCTAACGCATTTGCAAAACACGAGTTAGGCAGTAGTTTTGGAGATGGGTTTTCTAGGAATAATGTGTCATAATAAAATATGTTTGAAAGATATACATAATATATATATATATATATACATATACTCATACATTTGCCAATTTCCAATAAATATTTAACAGCACCCTATTCTTGTCCAAGGCCTGTTAGGCAGATTCCATGGAAAGACACAACCACACCAGAAATATTCTCTGTTAGAAAATAGGTTAACAAAATTCATACAAAACTTTCTCTTAGTTTTGGTTTAATGAAAAAGACTTACTAAATTTTACGTGTAATTCTTTTTCAATTTCACAAAATGTTTATCAGTCCCATAAACCAGGAAACATTTTTGTATTTTCGTAATTAATCCAGATAAACTGCTTCTCATTTCATGAAAAAACATCATGATAAAAATGAAGATTTTTTTTATTTCCAAGAAGTTACTGAAACAAAGACTGTCGCAAAGGAATGACTTCATTTATCAGCCCTGGTCACACAGTAATTTATCACTTTCACCTGTGAACTGAAGTGTCTGTTTTGCTCATTCTAAGAACCAGGAATGTATAACCTTGTATTTACAAAGCTTCTTTCCCTTTTTATTTTAATTATTCCTAACTTCTGAGAATACTCATTTGCACGTACTTGCTTTTCAAAAGTTATTTCTACTTCCTGAAGCCTGTAATAAAAACCTCCCTGTGAGGTTATGGAAAGTTTTGAAATGGTAATTCTAGAATTCACTTCATAATAAAAAATAGAAAGCATAAAACATTAATGCTGAAGCTGTACTAGGTCATTTATTAATTGCAACTAAGAATTTCACTGAGTTTTGATAGCATTATAAAAATACCTTTCAAAGTGATCAAACAAGAATTTAAATGTTCCTTTTAAGCATAAATGAAAACACATTTCCCCTAGCTGCTCTAACTATTTAGAATTGAACTACCACAAAATTTCAAACAATGACACAATTAAGCCGTCAGCTTGCATTTCCTACCTCCGCAGGTTTTTGTCTTCAGAGGGCTGGTACCCTGGGTGGCAGCACACCTGGCCATGCCACTCTCATCCTGGCATGTGTGAGCACATCCACTTCCGCCTGTGCAGGGGTCCGTCTCTGAAAGCAATTAAGCAGTGAGAGTTTACAATTCATCCAGTTTAGAAAGATGTGCATACTGGAAAAGTGGACAAAGAAGAATAAATAAGGCCTGAGAGCCACTGGATTTCCCACAAAAAGGTGGAAATGACTCCACAAATCCTTCTCTATTTTCCCCTGGAACTCATTCCACAAAAAGTTTTTCCACTTTGCGAGGGGAATCCCAGACCTAGAAAAATCTAAATGTAGATCAAGGCTAAAAAAAGGATGAGCTTGTTGTCACTTTCCCCAAAAGTATATCTCCTGTCTTCTGTTACCTCAGTTTAAATACTGAATCGGCCCAAATTCCTTCAGGACCCCCCGCAGTTTTCCTTTCGCTCATTCTTTCCACTTCTGCTAGCAGAAAGACTAGCCTAGATACATCATGTTTCTTCCGTCATTCCCCTCTGCCTTTGAACAGAGGATGTGAGAAAAAGGCAGGCACAGGGGACACAGGCAGGCTCCTAGCTACCGACGCCGAGACAGTGATCAAGTCCGAATGTGCTTACAGTTGAGTGTGTCGACCTCCTTACCCTCTTCACCTGCCTCAGTCCCGATGAGTCTGTCATATTCTTGACGTTCAAAATAATGGGAAGCCACACAAACTATTAGGAGACCTCCAAAACTTTGTCAACTTTGGGTGAGGTTGTTCTAATTTAACTGTGGATACATTACCTGTCTTACAGGCTGCTGGCTTTGGATCTCAGAATTTCTACTTCCACTTCTTGCTCTTCCAGGTACTGAGGGATTTAGCTGAATTGTAGATCAGTTTATAAGTGTTACCAGGTGAACAACAAGTAATCTGAAGTGTAAGCCTAAGGCGTTTTTTCATTGTATTTAGATCTTCAATTTATTCCAATATTTCATGGTTTTCTGGTTTTGTCTTTTTTAAAAAAATAGCTCCTATTTATTTTACTGTGTTTAATGCTGTTGTCCATTGAACTGTTTTATAATTTCATTTCTGGAATGTTCATTGCTAAAATACAGAAATACATTGACTTTAATGTGCTGATTTTAACCCCGCAAATGCATTGACTTCCTTTATTAGTTCTGATAGGTGTGTGTGTGTGTGTATGTGTTTCACTATGCAGTTCAGGCTGGCCTCAAACTCACAGTGATCCTCCTGCCTCAGCCTCCTGAGTGCTGAGATTACACCTGGCTCTAATAGGTTTTAATGTGTATTCTTAAGAATTTTCTTTTTTGCTTCTATTTGGCTTGCTTTTCATTCATTCATTAATTACAAATAGTTATGTTGGTATGGTGGGATTACAATTTTTTATACAGAGCACAGTATCATGGGTTTTGCAAATAGTTATTTTAATTCTTTCCAATATCAGTGCTGTTTATTTTGTTTTCTTATGGCTCTAGCTAAAACCTCTAGTATAACATTGAATAGAAGTAGTATCAGCAGACTTCTTTGTTTCATCTTAGAAGGAAAGCTCTTACTATTTCACAATTAAGAATAATGTTTACAGGCTAGGGATCTATCAGTTAGATAACCCTTAGCTATCGCAGGCTGATCAGGCCTGTAATCTCTCAAGCAAGAGGACAGTGAAGTCTTAAATAAATGTGACAACTGAAAGGATTTCAGGGCTCCAGGAGGATCTAACTCTCTTATAGCTTAGATATTCTCTGGGTTTAGACAAAGACTTCTCTGGGCAGCTGTATTTATTTGGTTTTCAAACAAAGGAAGAGGATACTCAAGAAAATGTTGGAATCTAGCAGGACCTTAGGAAAATTTTCCCAAGTAGTAAATTACATCAGTCGGGAGAACTACCTTATCTTGAGGTTTGTATTTGTTGTAGGAGTGCGGAGCCTGCAGCTGTTGTCTCCTTACAGTTAAATGGGGCTGGAGCCACACATCCTCAGCTGTGGCCTTATCTTATCCTTTGAGATGTCACATCTTCACAGGCAATACAGGCCTCAGTGGTGCAGTGACTCATAGAGGTTCATTTACTGTGAGTCCACTGCCCATCTTCAGATGAGGTGCCTAAGCTTCAGACAACTCACAAGTAAACCCGGAACACCAATTTGTTAATATGAAATCCTGCTCAGAGCCACTTTGTCATGGTCTCTGTCAGGGATCTAGCTAAGTGGCACAGCACCTGCCTGGCAAGTGCAAGGTCCTCAGTTCAATTCCTGGTATCAAACAATGAAAAAGAATGATGTCAGCTTTGGATTTCTATAAGCTCTTTTTATATTAGGAAGTTCCACTCTATTCTAGTATTTTAGAATTTTTTAATCATGAAGTGGAATTGGAGTTTTTTCAAGTGATTTTTCTTCATTAGTGGGATGATTGTGTGATTTCTGTGTTTTATTCTGCTGTTATGATTTATTCTGTTAATTCGTTTTCAGATGTTCTACTAATTTTTTCCTGTGATTAAATCCCCCTTGCATTCTGTGTCATATTTTTATATTGTTGGTTTTGATTTCCTAATATGTTGTTGAGGATTTTTGTATCTATATGCTTAAGATATACTAATCTATCATTTCTTTCTTGTGATACCTTTGGTTATGGCATCAAAGTGGTACTGGCCTGATGAAATGAATTGGAAAATGGCCTTTCTTCTATGTTTTGAGTTTGATTATTTTTTCATAGTTGTTAATAGGTGGCTTTCTCCTGAAAAAATCTTGGGGGTTTTCTTTGTTATATGATGTTGCTTTTATTTCCCACTAGATACCACAGTGTAAATTTCCTGTAGCTCCTTTCCTATGCTTAGTGGGGACGGCCATTGCTTAGGCTGTGTTGGAGTCAGAACGCCTACCATTTCTTTGCGGTGTATGTGAGTGGAGGCACTCTAACAGTTCAGAGATGTGTAGCACAGACAGCAGAGTGTGTGTGGTATCCCAGTATAGTTATTTCTACAGTGGGAAGGATGTTCTCTGCCAGGTGATGCTCATCTCCTTAGCTGTGCTCCTACTAGCTGTGCTCCTTGCAAGACTCTCTAGAACTGGCCACTCCATATTCATGCCTGGCCAGAAATACTTCCCATCTGATTATCACTGAAATAGGCTCATGTACTTCGCCTCCTTTCCCGGGAAAGGAAGAGCCAGGATTCACACATAACACCTACTCCGTGGCATACACACCCAGTCTTCTCAGGAGTACACAGTCAGACAGCATGAGAGGTGACTGATTCAGAGGATCCGCGTGGGTGCAACAGTAGTAAACACTGCATTCACCCTCTCTGATGCTCCTGTGCTGTGCCTACCCAGGAGCAGGACCTCAGACCCCTCTAGCTGTGTACACCCAGGGAAGGGGAAATCTAGGAGTTTTTCTCCCTGGTTGTTTTTGTTATAGTACCTTCCAGGAATTGAGCAGGAGCGGGTCACAGTGGTAGCTGGGCAAGACTCCTCCTGTCTGAGGTGTTGGTCAGAGTGAGCTAGAGCATAACATGGATAGCACCGGCAATGCTTCTCTCTGAGGTCATGTGTCTGAGCCAAGGCACAGCCCAGCTGTGACAGTGCTGTCTGATGCTGTGCCAGCAGGCCCCTGTGAGCAGGGAACAGTGGAACCTGGGAGTATTTTCTTTGGCTTGACAGGGGCCGATATTCTGCTATCTACAGAAGCCCCAGGTGAGCAACCATACCCCCAAGCTCACGGCCAGACTCCCCAGTCCTATCCCCTAGTTCTTAGAAGGATGGTGCATTCTGTCCACCCTCCCTGGTAAGGTCTGCATCTGGTTTTGGTATCTGTGTAATGCTGTCTTTATAGTACTCGCGATGCTTTGAGCCACTAAAAACCATCAGGAGGACATGTATTAATTTCTTTCTTAACATTTGGTTCAGTTGGACTCAATTAGCCTGGTACTTTCTGCTTCAGAACATCATTAATTACTTACTTGATTTTTCTAACATACATGGCTCCTCAAACTATTTATTTATTGTAGGAGTTTTGGCAGATGCATCTTCAAAGAATCAGCTATGTTCAGGTCATAAGGTAAGCAGATGAGCTCAGAAACACCTGCAGACAACAAGAACCCTCTATAATCTGTACAACAAAGTGAAAGAACAAAAAACATATAGTTATAATAATTTAACTATAAATGATTTAGTGTAGTTGATGTTTATAACAATGCTGGTTGGTAACTGCAGAAAATATATTATTTTTAAATCCAAATAGACCACTGAGCATGACAGACCATATTCTGAGTCAATGTAAAGTTTTAATACATTTAAAATTATTACAAGTATACAGGGCACATTTTTACTAGATGGAATTAAATTAGAAGACAAAATCAAAATGATACCAGAAAATTACCCAGGTTCTAAGAAATTAAAAAAAAAAATACAACTCTAATTTACTCATGATTCAAATAAACCACAGGAGAAATTGGAAAATTTTTAAGTAAATAAAAACATCAAAATGTATAGGGGAAAATGAAGGAATATTAGAAAAATTAGTAGCTTTAAATATTTAAAACAAGGTCTAAAACTTAGACACTACAAAAAGAGTAAATTAATCCAAAGCTAATATATGGGAAAAATAATAAACATGAGTGATATTAGGGGACAAAAATATTTAAATAGTCAATAAAATAAAGTTATTCTTAAAACCATCAATGGAATTGTCAGCATTCTAATCTGGTAAAATACTTGGCAAGAACCATAAATCAATAAGAGAATACAAATAGTTTTATTAAAATGTTTTATACAAATATTTATGCGAAATTGGCAAATGTCTTCCACGGACAATTTACTGCAATTTAACAAGACCAGTCACAGAAGCAGTGGAAAGTTTTAAAAAGTTCTATTTCAATTTTTAATACAGAATTCCTAAAAGGTACATTTTCCCAAAGAAAATGCCGACACATGTCTTTACTGTTAAACTGTCTCAAACTCAAAAAATTATTCCAATCATACACAAACTCTGGCAAAAAACAGAAAATACTTCTCAACTCCTTTCATTAACCAAGCTGATTTCAAACCAGATGTGCATTACAAAAAATAAAATTTCAGAGCAAAAATCCTAAGTAATACAGAAGCTGACACATCATATAACATCTTGACAGATAATTGCCAGTTTTAACAAGAGGATAGAACACCTGGCATCCTCATGTATTGAGGGAAAATATAAAGTTGCTTAACAACTTGCCAGTATTTTATAATTTTAAATGAGTGTTTATCATAATTTTTACCAAACAATTGTACTCTTAGCTATTTATTATGTCATAAAATAGTATTTAGTAATAAAAAGAAATAGCTAAAAGTGTATACAAAACATAGACTAGTCTAAAAAATTTCACTGAGCAGAAAGGCCAAATACAAATGATTACGTACTGAATGACTTTATTTGTGTGACTCTCTGGAAGACATAGTCTATACTGTAGAGACTGACAGCACATCAGTGGGTGCAAGGATGGCATGAGAGAGAGTTCTTGAAAAAGATCATAATGGAAATTTTGGAGGTGATCTTTATAATAGTAAAAGTTACATGGTAACACTGAAAGCAGTGTATAAAATAAAATTGTTGTATTTTACTGAACATAAAATTATATTCTTAAAAAAAACTGAGTGTAAAGGATGAAATAACATCCCCCTCCTCTCTATTTGACCCTTCTTTTCCCCCTGATTTACAAAAGCTTTATTTCCATTTTTTCCTTTTATTCTCTTTTTTCCTTTCCCTTCCTGTCTTTCCTTCTCCAAGGTCCCTAGTTTCTCTTCCCACCTGGATACTTTTTACCTATTTCACAATATCTATTATACATTTTGGTCTTTCTTTACACTGGTTCAAATGGAACCTTTAGTTTTGTTTTTTTTGAGGAATCTTCATACTGATTTCCACATTGGTTGCACCAGTCTACACTCCCAACAGTGGAGAAGGGTTCTCTTTTCCCCAGAGCCGCCTCCCGCCAGCATTTGTTATTGGTTGATTTCTTGAGAATAGCCATTCTTTCAGGAGTGAGTAGAGTCTTTCCCTACATCTTCGTCTTTGAGCATTCTACCTATTCTTTCTTCCAGCATTTACTGTTTCTGTTTTAATATTTAGATCTTTGATCCACTTCGATTTTAGTTTACTGCATGGTGAAAGATATGGGTTTGTTTCAATCTTGGGTCTGTGGAAAGCCACGTTTCCCGGCACCATTTATTAAAGGGGCTGTCTCTCTTCCAGGGAAGATGTTTGCTTCCTTGGTCGAAGACAAGGTGCAGAGTGTGTTTGGAGTTGTTTGTGCATCTTTTAACCTGCTCCATTGATTCTTGGATCTTTTTGTTTGTTTGTTTGTTTGTTGTTTGTTTATTTTGTCAGTACCACGTTGTGCTTATCACAGCAGCTTTGTATTATAATTTCAAGTTGGGGATTATGATACTCCCTGCCTTGCATTTGAAGGGAAATGGTTAAAAAAAAAGAATCAAAATATATAATGTATAGGTACAGATTTCCGATGATGAATGTGATCATTATGTATATCTAAAATGTGCCAATAAAATAAATTTTATAAAGGTAAACAATAGTAACAAAAGAGAGAATTTTTGTCTTTAGTTTATATCAAAGACAAACAAACTAATATTTCTTTCTCTGTGTCCCCTTGGATTTGTTAGTTCATTCAGAGAAAGTATCACATCTTATTCCTGCTGTTCTAAGCCACTCAAATACATTTGCCCTATAAATGACTGAGTGTTCTAAGGGACATGAAGCTGACACACTTCTCACTCTACACTGTGTGTAGAAGTCAACACGGAATGGATGGAAAACTTAAATATAAGACCTGAAACTGTAAAACTACTAGCAGAAAACATAGGAGAGAAGCATCTAGATATTAGCCTTGACAATTTTTTGAGATATATTATGGTATAGCCAGCAAATGAAAAAGTAAAATAGTGAGATTGCATTGAGTAGAAAATTCCTGTTGCAGCTAAGGAAACCATGAACAGAATGAAGAGACAACTTATAGAAATGCTCAAAACCCTTGCATCTCATGCACCTGATAAGAGCTTGATGGCCAAGTTATATCAGGAACTGAAACACTGCACAGGAATAAAATAGCCCAGCTGAAAAACAGCTGAAGCTGGGAGTGCAGTTCTATGTTAGAGCATGTGTTTAGCATGTATGAGGCCCCAAGTTCAATTCCCAGTATCAAATTTTTAAAATGAGCAAGGGTCGCACATACAAATTTCTTGAAAGAAAATGTAAATGGCCAACAGGGATACGAAGAAATGTTCAACATTTGTTAGTTATTAGGGACATTTAAATTAAAGCCACAATGAGCTGTCACCTCAACCTTTAGACTGAGATTATAAAAAGAACTGGTATTGCTCAGAGTATGGAAAAAAGAGAACCCTTCACACTGCTGATGAAGACGGGTTAATAAAGCACTACTGAAACTGTGAAAGTGCCTCAAAAACTTGAAGATAGATGTGCTGTATGATTCACCAATGCCACTTCCTGCTATATACCAAAGGCAAATTAAATCAGTTGAAGGAAAATCCAATGTCGAAGAGAAATCTGGACTCCCTTGTTCACTGCATCCAAGATTTGGAATCATAATAGCCAGGTATGAAATCAACTAAAGAATCAATGGATGGAGATGGAATTGGATTATATCTTTTCATTAAAAAGAAAGAAATTCTGACGTATGCAATAACAGGGGTGAACCTGGAGGACTTCCACTAAGTAAAGTTAGCCAAGCAAGAAAGACAAATATTAAATTGTCTTACCTATACGTGGAATCTAAAACAGCTGAATTCATAAAAGCAGAGAGGGGAATAAAGGTACTTGGCAACAGAAACAGAGGCAGAGAAGAAATGGGGATACGCACATCAGGGTATAAAGACTCCGCAAGACAGTATGAATATGTTCCACAGAAATTGGTGATGGTAGTCATTCATATATTGTATTGTATAAGATAAAATTGCTAAGAGACTAGACATAACTGTTCTCATCATCAAAAACAATAAGAGCTTAGCGGACGGTTATGTTAATAACTTGACATAATCAATTTACAATGTATACCTGTACCAAAACATCCTGTTGTACACTGTAAATATTTATAATTTTATTTTTCAATTACATCTTAATAAAGTTGGTGAGGGGTACAAGCCCTGATCTGTAAAGAAGTTGACCTTTTATCTTTAAAAAATTGTAAATTATCTGTGATTATACTTTTTCCTAATTAGAGGTATGTTTCTATTTTCCATATTGCATAAAAAGCCAGAGAGATACATATACCTATTTTACAAAGTATAACATCAATTTACATCTCTGAAAGGTTAAGGAAAACTTCTTTTAGAATCTGTGCAATTGTACACTAGGGTGGCTAAATGTTATTATATTATATTCAGGGACACAAAGTTTAAGCCTAAATTTAGAATTTTTTCTCAATGGAAGATATTATATTTTCTCAGGTTTCCTGTAAAAATGTCTTCTCAAAGCTAAAGACAGGATTATAGAGCTATGGAAATAATCTAATTCTGATCTCAGTGTGCCTAAGTCTAGTAGAGACTCAAGTAATACTGTCCACAGACCCCCCAATGTATTTGCTAAGGTATTTTACTAGTCATCTATATATACCTAAATTCTTACTTCTGGATCTCCAATGATACATTACTGTCAGTGCTTCTACTCAAAGTTGAGATGTTCGTGTTTAAAAAGCACCTATTAAGCTAAACAATGTGTGTTTCATATATCAGAGTACAGTGGCATTTCACTGGTAAATATGCTTTAGCCACAAGAAATATCATTCAAATAGAAATATTTGCTTATATTGCAAATAAAAACACCCACTCTAAATCCCCAGCATCATCCTCAATTGTTGACATTTGGAGTAAGCCAGATCCCCTCTCTATGTAGTAACCCTATAATGTACAGAATATCCAGAATTTTGGATTTTCTCTTCTTATCAATTCCTAGTCCTCATTTAAAACTCAATTTAGCTATCATGTCCTCGTAAAAGCCTTCCTGAGCCCCACTAGGTTTGCTCAGATGCTACTCTCTAGGGTTCCTTAATATATTATAAACATCTTAATGACTTGCTTCTACATCTTCCCCTTAGGCATTTGATACCCCTATTAAACCAGAAATGTTTGAAGACAGGGCCTCTGGGTCTTCACGGGAAAGAACTAAGTTTCAACCCCAGTGCATGGCACATAATATGGTCTTGAAAGTGCCCTTCACATGCAGGACACAAAGGCACCTGTGAGAAACGGTGGAGAAAGGAGCGGGTTTCCATTTGGTGAAACTCAAGGACTGTCCCAGCCCTGCAGGAGAAACCTTCAGAGCAAAATGACATGGAACAATCATCTAGAGTGGGTTCTTGGAAAGGACAGAGCCCCCTAAATCTCTACACTTTCAAGTGTTGATCATTACTAGTATTTCATACACTCACTTTATCTGTTCAAGTCTCTCAGAGAACCCAGGCTGAATTCTAGCACAGCATTATGGACCTCTTTCATCTCATCCCACATAAAATACACAAAATCTACTTAGTTCATGGAGGGAATCATGCAGTTGCCATTAGTTACTAACAGCATAATGAACAAGTGAATCCATGCCAACTCACACTAGGGCCAGCGAAGCCTCCGAGGGTGTTCACACAAAGTGCTTGCTACAAATCCGAGATCCACAACTGGCAGCATCTTGGATTATAAGACAGTGAGATTGTATTCATCACACTGTGAGACTGTCCTGACTGAATGAGGGAACTAGCCACCACTTCTGAGGCAGCTGCAGTGTAGGCTAGCCCTCAATTTGGCAGTTCCAGGGTTGCAAATTGTAAACACTGTCGGTTTGCATCCCTGTCCGGTACACATCCCAGCAGTGGCAGTTTACCATTTACAGTCGTGGTTCCCAACTGTGGTCTGACCCATCTGGGGACCAATTTCTAACACAGCTGCAGCCATCTCAGACAAGAGGCCTAGCAGTCAAGTGTCACATCCGCTAGGGACAGGGATACTGTCTGCTTTGTGAAGTATTAGCCGATGTAGAGAGAAAGCAAGTGGGTACAAAACTGACCTTTGTACAAGTTAAAGCATATTATGTATAATATAATAAAAGATTCTATTTCTCTGAATTTCTACTATAGTTACTGACTAGACTATTCATGGTGGCATTGAATATATTAAATTGTTAAAATAAAAGGATAGAGAGAAGATTAAGAGACATGAAGTTGTAGCCCAAATCTGACAAGACCACTAGTTCTGGGACCTTGGACTGCTCACTTGAGTGAGGGGTCTGTAGCTCCTTATCTGTAAAACAAACAAAATAACTATTTAATGGGATTGTATGAAGTAATTCACATAAAGCATCTAATACAGTATCTGAGATTATACGTACACTCAGTAAATCTTAGATATTGTGTAAATACAGCAAAATGAGAGGGATTAAAGTAGTTAAAAGGATAATAATCAGAGGAATAAGTTTTATGAGATTTACAGAGAAACTACCATGATGGTGTGAAAATCCAGAGTGCATTCAGGCTTATGTCCTTGTGTAGGTCAGTTAAAAGGATCAAGACAAATACCAAAGTCATAAATATTTACTAAATTCCTGTTATTTTTAAGGCACGGGGAGAGGTAGGCAAATGACATATTCTTACTGCCCCTGAGGAGCTTGCAAAAAGCTATGTATAAAGAGAAAAAGACAGAGAAGAAAACATTCAACCATTGGAAAGAAACAAAAACAAGAACCAAGGAAGAACAGAATCTCAAAACCCAAAGGAAGATATTTTCAAGAAGAAAGAGAAGCGCAAGCTGGATCCAGTCTGGAGAGGTGAGTGGTCCGTAGAAAGGACTAAGACTTTAGGGTGGCTTCCCTGTGGTCAGCATGGTTCCAGGCACCTCACAAAGGCATCTTCAATGCATCATTTACGTACAATGCAATGGTAAGTTGACAATAGAGAACAAGAATACGAATTTTGAAGAGAGAATACTGAACTGTGCCTGGAATTCTTTAAAGGAAAATGATTTCTATAGGTTACTTATGTAATAACAGACACTATCATAAGTGGTATGCATACATTCTTTCATTTGATCTTCACAACCTCGTGAGGTACATGCAATTTACACCTCCCCTGTACAAAAAGAAACTAAGGTAGATGATGCCGTAGACAAGGTCTCTCTGCCAGATCTTGATATAACTGGCATTTGTGAAAACAGAAGAGTTCAAACTCAGGCTGTCTGGCTCCATAGCCTCTGCCCCCACCCTGCTAAAGCAGGAAAAGCATGAACTTTCTTATGACAGGTATAGAAACACAGTGCTTAAAAATGTAGGTTGTACAGGGTAGTGAGGGCTCTGGAAGATAAGTGATAAGGAGATAGAATTAAAGTGAGGTGACACTGATAAGTACAGAGGACATAAAGTTAACAGGATGTGGTGTGACTGTCCCTGGGAGATGACAGTAATTGTAGGAAAGGTTTGAGCATATGTGTGTGCATGTTAGTCACTCTTCTCATTGCTGAAAGAGAATACTTGACACCCAAATGTAAAGGAGGAGAGGTTTATTTTAGCTCATAGTTTGTAGAAGTTTCAGTTTGTAGTTGGCTGGCTCCAAGTCAGAGTGGCCCGACAAGAGGTCTTTGCAGAGTAGAGATAGTCTATGGCAAACAGGTAGGAGGAAGTGAAGCAGCAAGCAGTAGCAATACTGCCTTCTTTCTGTTCCTTTATAGTCCATCCAGGTTACAAACCTATTAATTGGTTCCATCCATACCTAGGGTGGAGCTTCCATTATTCACGTCCTTAATCTCAGTATCATACTGTTAATCCACACTCACATCTCTAACTCAGCTACCTTCAAGACTTCCGCCTATGACCATATGAGCCTTTGTCGGGAGGTGCATCTAGATATAAGTTATAGCAATAGGAATTCATGCCTAAAACTTACCATGCAAGCACCGAAAGTCATTGTAATGACTTCTGTCTAGATGTCCCCATAAAGTCTCATGTGGTCATATGTGGGGCTTTTGCAGAGGTCACCGGATCTAGTATGTGTGATAATGGTGCTAAGTGTGATGCTAGGGTTAAGTATGTACTGCTGGGATTAAGGGCGTATGATTACTAATTAATCCACTCGTTGGCTTGGCACAGTTCTGCGTGTGGATAATGGGAAGGTCCACCCTGGGTGTGGGTGCTGACCACCCTAATGTCACGTATAACATGAGGGACAGAAAAGGGTCCTGTTTGCTGCTTGCACCCTCCATACTTAGCTGTTGCGCAGCCTTTCTGCCTACCGTGAACTTTTTTTCCTCTGTGATGCCTCTCTTCCATGCTGCCTGCCTTGGAGCCAGCCTGCTATAAACTAAAACCTCTATAAACAGTGAGCTGAATAAACCTTTCCTCCTTTAAATCTGAGTGTTTTATATTTTGTTTCAGCAGTGAGAAAAGTAACTTAAACAGTCATCAAGGAAAAACCCAAGGAAGATTGTAGTGGATGGTGTATATGAATTTTGAGAGTAGAATTTGGTGACATGGATAAATCTTCATTATGTCAAAAACAGCTTCGTCAGTTTATAACTGAAAATGTATTCCTCTGTGCTTTAGAATTTTAGCTAGTTATCATGATCCAGGCAACTACCTAAACTTCACATGCATTTTTCTAGTTTTCACTTAAAGCCCACGACAGACATGCTAGTATTTCCTACTATAGATGAAGAAATAGAGGGGCAATTATCTTAACAGCTTAACATCACAGTGGATAGAAGAGTTAGGACTCCAACTAGATGTATTTGATCCCATGGCCCTTTACAACACTCTGTCCTACTGCGTCTCTGACAGCTCAGACTTCAGGATGTCTTACTCAGTGTACAATTCTGGAGCATAAACACAGGAAGGCAGGAGGTGGAGAACAAAGGCGGCAGAGTGGCTGGGGATCAGCGTGGTGAAATCGGCTGTGTGTGTGACACGGACACCGAGGGTCTGCTCGGTGTGCTGGAAAGCAAAGACCCATTCATAGTGTTTTCAGCAAGTTTTTTTTTAATGCAGCACACATGTTGGCAGGTGGTTGAGGTAAAGAAATAGAAGAGTCATTTGAAGAGAACTGGGTAACATTGGATAACATCACTTTAAAATATGAAAGAAAATAAATCCTTATTTCCTATCCTTTCCTAATTGTAGAAAATATTTATCCAAAAGCTCACTTTTATAATATAAGATGGATTTTGGAATACTTGCTTGGAACTAGATTTTTTGAGAAAAATCAGAATTTCGTGTACATAAGATGTGACTAAGGTATATGGTAAATATTAAAATTCTGAAAAATTTATTAAGGTGAGAGACACATTGCCGTGAGTCCCCCTAAACATATTACATCTGATTTTGTGAGTGTTTTTGTGAGGTGTGAACAAAAGCGCAGCAAGTCCTGCTGCCGTGTGCCCTACAATGGAAAGACAAACCTGTAGAACATCCCAGTGCCCTCGCCCACCTTATGTATTAGATCTGGTGCTGTTTGACTCTGCCCTGCTCAGAGTCAAAATGACTGGAAAGGTCAATATTTGAATTGATTCCAGATGTATAGGCAGCTACGACAGTGCAACTAAAGACATTCATGGCAGAGGGTTTCCAAACTTGCTGCAGAAAGCGGCGGGAATAATGGGGTAAGAGCATTTGCTTCACGGGGGAGTATTGTGGGGGGCATTAATGACAAAGTGTCTTTCACATACTCTTTTGATTTGTGGGTTCATTATACTTTTATAACTCGAATGTTACATATATCACCGTATCATTAAGTTTAGCAGTATAGTTTGGATATACACAATGATCAGAGTCATCATGGGAGTCTGTGCCTGCAGATGATATATCTCGAGTCCTGTTTTTCTCACTCTCCTCCCCTCCCTTCCTCTCCATTCCCCTCCCCCTCCCTAACTCCCCTTTGAACAATTTCTTCCCATTTCATAACATCTATTATACATTTTGTTCTTGTTTACACTCTCGGTTTCAACCACAATTTTATCACACCCTGACATACATACTATATACGTAGACAGACAGACAGACTATTTGATATTTGCCTTAGAAAATATTAAAGACCAATACACTCAAATTGTTTCCAAAGTGCTACTGTACCTTAGTGTCTTTCACAAATACTTTTCAGGTATAGGGGACATTCCTAGACTATTAGGGCTTAGATCTAAAATGCTGCCCTGAATTCCCATGTGTGTGAAGCTGGATTGGGTCATGGTGTGCCATCAGCACAGTGTCCCCATGAGCTAATCCAACTTTTCATACATAGGAACTTGCAGGATTAACCCGCAGACAAGCACACAGCCGAATATGCTATTGGGAGGGATGCCGGGCTGGAGGTGGGTCACCAGGTGCATGACCTAGAAGGATGTGTCTCCCTCTTCAACTCCGTCTCTCTCTCTGCTTCCTGGCTGCACGTCTGAAGTTCTTCTCCATCAGTCTTTGCACCCTGCAGTGTCTGCCTCGGAGCCAGTCAACTATGACCTAAAACCATGGCCCAAAACAAACATCTCCTTTAAGTTGTGGGTGTTGGGTATTTTATTTCCGGAAGGAGAAACTGGTTAATACACAGACATATTAACACTGGAAACAACTATACTAGTCAATTCTATTAAAGCAGTGCTAATTTCTTGGTGTATTTACAAAAATACATAGTAGAATTGGTAAAACACATTTGATCTTAATGCTCCAATATGTCATTTATTAAGCTTCCAGATGATCTGTAATTATCAAAGGACTAAAGTGAATTTTTAAAAACAAATATCACCAAAATAACAAACATGTGAAACTTTCCAGGTCTGTACTAGTCATCAGGCTGCAATTGAGAGTCCTGTATATACAGAAAGCACTTTTGTAGATACCACACTTTACCTTCAAACACTTCCAAAACTCTGCATCGTAACAATTCAGTCAAATGTGAATTCATATGAACCATCTTTTATACTTATCATAGTTTATAATTCAAAGGTAAGAAAAGCATTATTGGGCTTTTCCCCCAAGACACACACAGTGCTAATATGATTTCCTGAGAATCAAAAGAGGATTTGAGGTTAGTATCCTATTATTTCAGTCTATGAATGGTAGGCCACATTGTCTTTAGATTTAAGTTTTCATAAAAATTTAACATCATAAATTGTGCAAATAACCTTTGGAATTTATCTTGAGAAAATTAGAAGATACCAGAGTAAAGATTAAAGAATATTCATTGTATTTTTTTTAAGTACACATTTCAGTATCACTAGATACTGTTATCATGCAATTTTGGAAACAGCGTCATGCTATTCCATAGGCGCCAGGGTGTGTAATCTTGAGTTTCAGAACTCCAGTGCCTGGGTTCAAATCCCGGCTGTATCGGGCACTATGAAATCTAGAGCTCCACCGTGCTCTGCTTCCTCTTTCATAAAATGGAGGCAGTAAGAGTGTCATGGATAATGCTTTGAAATGTAAAGGAAACAATGAATATAAATGAATGGCAATGGGCATAAAGTGGTAACTGGCATAAAGAAAAATTTAAATAAATATTAAATGAGTATATAAATATGTATATCATTATAATAACATCATTAGGTATCACATAATAGAAAATTATATCAAGTAATATTTTGGTAATATTTTAATACAGTAGGTTATAAAATAGAAGTTATAGTCAATCTTATTTTACAAAGGAGTGTCTATTAAAATACTTCAAGTACATACCAATATGTTAATAGTTGTTATGTTTGCATGGTAAATTGCTTTAAAAATTTTTTTAAAATTATGCTATCCATTTTTTCAAGTTTCTTTCGGTGAATACATATTACTTATATCATAAAAAGTGTAAAGCCATGAAAATAAACTAAATCACATGGCATATATTGATCCATGACAAAGCTAAAAGGCTCTCAGTAGAAGTTGCTCTTATCAATGTGTCAATAGCTCCAGAGGCAAGAGACACTAATGAAACCAAAAAGACCACAGGGAGAGATAGAGGAGTGGAGAAACATTCTGATATTCAATACAAGGTGGGAAATCTGAAGTTGATGACATTAGAACCAAAAGTCAATGTCTCTGAAAGCAACAAAGTTACAATTTCAATATTAGAACCACTACCACTGAAGCTGAGAAAAGTGTTTCTAATGACCTCGAAATACAGTGGTTTTTTCTTCCTTGAGTTGAACATGCAAGGTAGTGAGTAAATTGATTAATTTTTATTCTGACTTTTAGGTTATTTTCACTTTAAGTCCAGTCAGAGTTGGAGGGCATTTCACCACCTGACCAAGCTTACTGCCATTGCAGAAGGCAGAGGGACAGAATTCTGGAAGTGTCTCTAAGAAATTCGTGACCCAGGGCCAGTCCCTTCATCGATGTCTCATTGTGTCTTTATAGGCCTGCATCTGTGGTGGTTATCATGAGTATCGCGTTCTTTTCCTGGCTGTTCAGTCTAATTATGGCTATAATTTCAATTCCTTTCTCATGCCTTGGTTCATAAAAGATGCTTTCCAAATGCTGCTGAATGAATGAATGAATTTAAACAAGGCCCCTTGTCTCTTGGAGTCTCAACTTTTCTGCCATTTTAAAATTTAGAGTTAGGGCTGGGGATATAGCTCAGTGGAATAAGTGCTTGCCTGGCAAGCTCAAGGTCCTGAGTTCGATCCCTAGTACCGCCAAAAAAAAAAAAAATCTAGAGTTAGGACTGAACTACTGGGTTTCAACTTCTTCAGGGCCACAACAGAAAGACTTTTCTATAAATAAAACCTTATACAAAACCTGATGCAGAGTTAAATTTGGAGTCTCTCTGGTTAAATAATAGATGAGGAACATGAAACAGCTCCACAACATGGCATGGTGGAATATTTGTGCGCTTCCCACATTCATAGACCAAAGGCCAATGAGATGGTCAAACAACATGTGAAGCCCATGACGTGACAATATGTGAAAAGGGCCTTGTGAGGTGATTTCACTCAGATGAGTTCATAGGACTGGGGATCCTCTGAAGAGACTCATGCCTTTACAAGAGGAGAGTCTGCTCTTCCTCTCTCCACCACGTAGAGAAATAGGGTCTGCAAGGCAAGAACAGCACTCTCACTAAACATTAAACTTGCCAGCACCTGATCTTAATCATTGTGAGAAGTCCTTGTATATTGGCTAAGCTACTTAGCCCACATTTTGTTAAAGCGTCCCAGAGTAACCAAGGCAGCGTGCACACCTCCTTTTCCTACATAGACGTGTGCACGCTCATGCACACACACATGCGCACATGCACACACACGCAATGTACACGTGGAGTATTTCGTACGACCTGTCTTCCTGTCTTCCTCAACCTCTTAAATATCTTGAATCTAATTAGCTTGACAGCCGCTGAATGACACAGCTGCTAGAATTTTCTCCGCGCGTCCAGTCTCTGAATGGAGGCTGTCCGGCCCCTCCTCTCTTTCCTGCTCTCCGGCCTCTCATTGTATGAGCGTTTCTTTGTGCCCTAAACTTTGGAACATTCAGTCATAACGGCCCATTTATCTTGCCCCTTAGTTTGCGGTGCCCAACACGCAGCCATACTACTTCTTGATGGTTTCCTTTGCACAGCCTGGAGGTACCCTGGAGCCACCTCCTACCTTTCTTGGTTGCTCCCTTTTTAACTTGCAATGGGCCCTTTACACAGATGTTTTTCCTACCTCCCTCATGGCTCGTCATTTTAAACTCAGTCTATTAACTTCCTTACCAACTTCCCTATCATCATAAACTAACTCACTTTTCCTTATTTCCAAACAGGAAACCCTTCAAATCTCATCTTTTTAAATCTCACCACATTATGTCCAACTCGTTATAATGGTACATCTTTGCCAGAACTTATTTAATTGTACTTGAATCACTGCCACAGATTTCTGAATCATTAATCTAATTTTCTTGAACTGTCAAATTTACTATATCACTTCCAAGTTGACAATAGATTTTCCTTGACATTTTTTTCATCATCAAGTCTAAATTCGACCTACCTTCCAAAGTCTCCTAAAATTTTGTTCCTCTATCCTCCCTATCAAATCCTTACACTGAAAATTATAAATGCATGAAGATATTTTTGTTTATACATCTGAAAACAAGCAAGAAAGATAGCACTCAGTGTTGGTAGATATGAAAGAGGTAGCCCTTCTATATACTGGAAAAAGGATAAAATGGTTCCATTTTTTTGAGGAGAGATTAGTAATTGCTTCAAAAGCATAAACACTGTACATTTTGTACTTATGATTCTTCATGTAGAAATTTATCATAACGAGATACTTTGACCAATACCCACATGTTATATACCAGTACATTAATTTCAACTTCCATAAATTGGTAACTGAGGGACTTCCGGGAAGGTGGCGACCAGGTGAGCAGCAAAGGAGCGATCCTCCTTGATAAACACCACCAGCTCGAGACAGACTTGGCGAGCGCGAATGCCGGGACCTCGGCTGGGAAGATCAAACTGAACGTGTTTCTCTGAGCTGCCGGGGGAGATGTGGTAGGGCGGCCCAGGCTGCCGTGGCGAGACGCGGGAAAGCCCCAGACGCTCGGAGCCGGAGACGCTAAGCGCGGGGAGTGGGCTTGGCTGGGTCCGACCGCCCTGGGGGCACAGCCAGCGTGGTCCCTCCCGCCTCCCGAGCCGGCGCAGCTTTCCGGCGACTCCCGACAGAGATCGGCTTTTTAGCAGCAGCAACGCCCGGCGGTCCCACATTTCGCGCGCATTGGGCAGGCTGCGCAGCCTAGACCCTCGGCAGCCTGCGATCTGTGGCCAGGGCGGCACGAGGAGCATAGGAGCGGAGCATCCCGCTCCCTCCCCCAGACCCGGAGAGCGCGAGGAAACAAGTGGCTGCGAGCGGCGGATCGCCAGCATAGCACAAAAAACTGGCACCTTGGAACCTTCCTGCCTGCAGGGACTCCGAAAACTGGTGAGCTATCTGTGCTCGCGACCGGATCACCAAGTGGGGGAGGAGATCCATCCCTATACCTGCAGGGAACCCCGGGAGGGCGGGGGAGCGGTCTTACACATCCCACCCAGGTCTCTCGCTAGGGGGCAGCTAACCAACATCTGTACAGCCTTTTAAGCGGAACTCTCAGCAGAAAGCTTAAGGGACATCCCCCCAAAGAAAAGTCATTGGAGCAGCCTCTGCAGCAGACCTTTGCCTGCTGAACTGCCTGGGGAATCTATAGCTCAATATTTTGAATCTGATACCCAAAAAAGGGAAGACAGAAGAACAAATCTCAGCAGAAAGCTTAAGGGACATTCTCCCAAAGAGAAGGAATCATTGGAGCAGCCTTTGCAGCAGACCTCCGCCTGCTGAACTGCCTTTGGAATTTATAGCTCCACATTTTGAATCTGATACCCAAAAATGGGAAAACAGAGGAACAAAACGCAGTCTCAAAATTCAACCCCACACAGAACAAGTTTTGAAGATGAAGATACAGGGGAACCAGGAAGCCTCATAACTTCAAGATATGAAACGTTTGCATCCGAAATTAAACAACTCCAACAGGCCATGAAAGAGCTTGAAGCAGAAATAACCCACATACCAGCAATGATTTCTCAGATAAAAAACGAGCTGAAAACAATGATGGAAGAAATGTTCCATTCACACAGACCAGAAATAGACAAAAGTCTAGAAGAAAATAGGAAACAAATGGAAACCTTACAAGAGCAATTCAGGAATGAATTACCAATAATGAAACAGGTCCAAAGAGAATGCCAGGATTTGAAAACTAATGCTGAAAGCATGAAAAACCGTTTAAATGAAACCGAAGATAGAATCTCAGAACTTGAAGACAGCATGGCAGCTTATGAG